>JBBPBX010026840.1:13971-37778 GCA_038048925.1 Garcialebias charrua
AAATTTTTATCACGATATAGTTCTTAATTTCGGTCGATATCGATATAATTCGATATCGATATAAACAATATAAAAGCCTAAAAAAAACTATAAACTATACAAATAAATTAATGTTCTCCTTGTATTTGTATTTAGCCTCCAAAAAGATGGAAATCACCATCAAATAAACATAAACTTCTCAACCCAATAATTCTCAGTCGGGTCATCTGGACACTTTCTTTTTTATAGAAACGTTTCACCCTCCATCCTCCATCCAATTTCTATAAAAAGAAACTGTCCAGATGACCCGACTGAAAATTATTGGATTTGGTACGTGGATTATTGAGCATGAACTTTCTTGCCATAAAATTCTCAACTGTGTCAATATTAATAGTTTTAACTTTAAACATCTTTAAAATTTACAGCATTGAAATTCATAGTTAATTAAATAAAACTTTTGGGTGTTGTTATTTATAAGAAGCTGACATAGAAATCTCATGGAAATTACTTAAGAATAAAAATAACAAAATCAATTGCATTACTGTATAAAGTAAAATAGTTTTTGAATGACAAAGTTTTGAATATATTGAATAATGTAATGATTGTTCCATATTTAATCTGTTGTATTGAAGTTTGGGGAAAAGCATGTAAAACTATTACAAACCCTGTTTTTTTGTTTTGTTTTTAAAGAGCTACAAGAATTATTAGTAGGAAGTGCTATGGTCACCCAACAAATATTTCATCAGTTTAAATTATTAAAATTTTATGATTTGGTTGAACATAGTATTTTACAAGTCATGTATAAAACTGAAAAAAAAAATTACCCCCCAAATATTCAATTAAAATTTGTTTAAAGTTATTAAACCCTGAAGGGAATGTAAATGTTTGTAAAACCTCCATTTAGGACTAGTTTGAAGGAGCTGAGTTGTAAATCAGGAAACAGGATTGTGTTGACTTGATATAAACATTTCTAAAACTATGTTTTAAAATATGATTAAATCAAAGTTGTTGGGAAGGTGTGGTGCAGGTGAAGTGAAGGTTGTTGTTTGTTTGTAGTTATTTTGTATTTTTTAAACAAGGGGCAGATATTAAAACACTATTTTCGTCTTTCTGCACATTTTCATTCAGTGTTTTTTCTTCTTCTGATGAATTTGTTTTATTTTGAATAAAAAAACATGCAGTGCTGGGGCTGTTTGTTTACGTTGTAGTTTCAGGGAAACGTTGGCTCAAACTTTATTGTTCTTCATCTTCTGACTCTCATATTATATCGAGTGGAAACTCTTCAGATTAAACAAGTTAGATGTTCCCACCGCTAGTTAGAACGACTCCGTCACGTTTTGCAAAATAAAGAAACCGAGTAAGACTCGCTGCAGATGAGACCTGCAGTTTAACAAAACCGAACTACGTCCACACCTACGAATTAGTCTTTCCTCTCATCAGTGATGTCGTCTCTTTCTCTTCGCTTGTGAAACTTTGTTCAGTCACATTCTGACGGTCATGAGCACTCGTTTGACTCGTTTTGAAGCGAAAACTTAACGCGCTTTGGAGACTAGCTTAGCTTTTAGCCTGCTACCGCTAACGCCTGCTGCTGGAGTGAGCGCTGCGTAACAACGACGTCACCACGCACGTTTTGTGTCACAGCTTTTTCTGTCCGGGCGGGTTGTTGAAGCAGCCGCTCCAACCCGAACAGAAACAGAAAAACGTTGTAAAATCCTATCGAAATATCGAAAATATGCTTAAACTTCATATCATCGTTATTGAATAAAAGTATATCGCGATATTTATCGTTATTGAATTATCGTCCAGCACTATTGAAAAGTATTAAAAAGTCTTGAAAGCAATTTGATGAGGTATTTTTATTTATTTTTTGCTGTTATTCTAGCTTTAAATAATTTGACAGCAAAAAGTACCCGTATGTATGACTAATATTTGTTTTCATCACTGCGAAGGATTCGGAAACTGCTTCGCACAAATTTAGTGTCAAGTTACAACAGCCTTTACGGCTAGGCCTATCTTGTGCGCATGCGCGGCTGCTTTATCTCCAAGTTGAGTCTGTGTCGAACACACAGACTCAACTTGGAGATAAAGCAGCCGCGCATGCGCACAAGATAGGCCTAGCCGTAAAGGCTGTTGTAACCTGACACTCTAAATTTGTGCGAAGCAGTTTCATTGTTCATTTTTTTACAGCATCAATTAGGACATTCCATTTTTTATTTAGTAAATTTAGAAGTTTTAATGATTGAGACTATTGTCAGTTTGTCACTTGGTCAGCTAAGAGACATTTTGACAGATTATTCCAGTTGGATTTTAGAGAAGTTAGGTTTGTAGTTTTAACAAAACTGTTTATTCTTCGATGAGGAGAAAAAAAACAAAAATTAACAAGTTGAGTACAGGTAGTCCTCGGGTTACGACTGTCTCGAGTTACGACGTTGCACATGCAGCACCAACATAATTTAGGTTTATGTGATTTTTGTGTACATGGAAGCTGTTGTAGAAAAGAAAACTCATCCAAGGAGAAAGTATGGTGTGTGAGATAAGAAATGAAGTGACTGTGCCAAACATCTGTGAACTCAGGGAGTGGAACTGAGGCTAAAACATCCTGAGGGTAGAAGCATTCTGCACAGTGGAGGAACAGTTCATGCTAAGATGATTGTGACTTTTTTACTTTTAGACCTCCTTGTGAGGACAATTCTTTCGCCTTCTGTCCCAAAAGTCTCAAGTCAGTTGAAGAGCCGGTGGTTCTACTGGTTCTACTGAGCTGCATGGTCCTGCAGGTTTGATTGATGGCAACACATGGTAGACTTTTGGAAATACCATTGGGGCTAAATGTGGTCACTAGGGTGGTATATCCCACCAACATACAGCCAAAATCTGTTGAATTACGGTATACCTGTGGCAAGTGAACACATATTTTTAGGCTGCTTGTTGATATTTGTGACAATGCGTGGCGGGTTAGGTTGAGGGTGAGTTGCAGTAGTTTTAATTTTTCCTGCAGTGGAGCTGAACAAAGTCTGTGCCAGTCTCTAGTGTCCAGATGGCAGCACACGCTCTCCTTTATGGATTGGAAATCAATAATGTTGCTGCGTTTTGCTCCAGAAGTTTGAGGAGAAAGATGGTTTTAGTCTCAGTTGTATTTCCTGTTAAGAATACAGTACATTTAAGACAATTCGCTCATTAATGATTGAAGTGTTTTTAAGAAAAATGTTTTGGGAAATTTCAGTAATCTGATATTTTCTTTATTTAGATATAATTTCTCGAGTGGGATGATGCATGGATGCTGAAGGTTCATTCAACTAGAATAATATTTGAACTGAAAATGTTGGCACAAAGTTTTGTCCTCACGATCCACTTGTGAGTTTTAATCAGCACTTCAAATTGGAAAGAATTTGGAGCTTTTGGGCAGCACGGTGGCACAACTGGTAGAGCTGCTGCCTCTCAGCGAGCAGGTCCTCGGTTCAAATCCCGGTCCGGGGGCCTTTCTGGGTGGAGTTTGCATGTTCTCTCCGTGCATGCGTGGGTTTTCGCCGGGTGCTCCGGTTTCCTCCCAAAGTCCAAAAACATGCATGTTAGGCTGATTAGTAACTCTAAATTGACCCTGGGTGTGAGTGAGACAGGTCCCTCTTGTAAATGAGTCCCCGTGGCTCAATGAGGCTAGCCTGTATAAATAATGGTTGAATTGAATTGGAGCTAAGGAAATGTAAGTGGAAGGCCTTCAGGCAAAGACAAAGATTGTTTACCTGAGAGCTCCAAAATAGTAAAGGAACAGAACCTGAAGTTTTTTTTCCCACCATCACACACATGCTCAAGATTGGAAAAAAGATAGGCGTCGGAAATGGAAGACAAAAACTAACCCCTGACAGAGTCCAATGCTTCAGGCTGTAGGTCTCATTACAAACTGGTGGTGGTGGGAAAAGCATTTAGAGAACGAATGTAGCACTTTCTCTTACACCTAAATCAGAAAATCAAGATTCAGAGGAAAAAACGAAGAGTATCTTACATTTTCCCAGGTTATCAGTAAGTCGTTTATTGTCCAAGCACAGACATTGTAGCTCCTGCTTTGCATTTTTTGTAAATGCACATTTATGTTGGTGATCGTCTTACACACAGTGTCAGAAGTTTACCCAAATATGAATAAAAGCCTAACTCAAAACCTGTCCAAAGTTTAAAAGTGCAGTGAAACAATTTTTTTGTGTTAAATTTTGAAAAGAGACTACCGTATATTTTCCGGACTATAGGTCGCACCGTTGTATAGGTCGCAGTGTCCAATTATTGCCAAAAAATTGGAAAAATCCATAAATGGGTCACACCGGTGTATAGGTCGCACCTACGTCACCGCCGACGTAACGCGTCATCTACCGCTGACGTGCCGCGTGACCGCTGAGTCAACCCGGCAATATGGACCGAGTGTTTAGCTCTGCTGCTAATGTCTGCCAGAAGCTAACAGAAGCTAAACACGAGAAGAGTCCGTCTCTGAAAACACGAATAAAAAATCGAATCTCATCTCAAATGTTTTCTCTAGGACATAGTTAAGTACATTAGAGCCTTATAATTACTCTGTAAGCAGAAATAAATATAAACCGATTGGTTTCGAAGCTATTTATAACATAAACAGAAGCTAACCGAAGCTAAACACGAGACGAGTCCGCCTCTGACACGAATAAAAAAATCGAATTTTATGTCAAATGTTTTCTCCAGACCATAGTTACGTGCATTAAAGCCTTATAATTACACTCTGTAAGCAGAAAAAATATACACCGAGTGGTTTTGAAGCTATTTATAACATAAACAGAAGCTAACAGAAGCTAAACACGAGACGAGTCCGTCTCTGAAAACACGAATAAAAAAATCGAATTTTATGTAAAATGTTTTCTCCGCACCATAGTTACGTACATTAAAGCCTTATAATTACACTCTGTAAGCAGAAAAAATATACACCGAGTGAAGACAAGAAAGTTAATTCTCAATAGTCCAGGTATCAAATCCGCTCATTCTCAATCAGTTCATCTGGTTTTGAAGCTATTTATAACATAAACAGAAGCTAACAGAAGCTAAACACGAGACGAGTCCTCCTCTGACACGAATAAAAAATCAAATTTTATGTCAAATGTTTTCTCCAGACCATAGTTACGTACATTAAAGCCTTATAATTACACTGTAAGCAGAAAAAATATACACCGAGTGGTTTTGAAGCAATTTATAACATAAACAGAAGCTAACAGAAGCTAAACACGAGACGAGTCCGCCTCTGACACGAATAAAAAATCGAATTTTATGTCAAATGTTTTCTCCAGACCATAGTTACGTACATTAAAGCCTTATAATTACACTCTGTAAGCAGAAAAAATATACACCGAGTGGTTTTGAAGCTATTTATGACGTAAACAGAAGTAAACAGAAGCTAAATACGAGACAAGTCCGCCTCTGACACAAATAAAAAAAATCGAATTTTATGTCAAATGTTTTCTCCAGACCATAGTTACGTACATTAAAGCCTTATACCGTATTTTCCGGATTATTGGTCGCACCGGAATATAGGTCGCAGTGTCCAATTATTGCCAAAAAATTGGGAAAATCCATAAATTGGTCGCACCGGAATATAGGTCGCACCTACGTCACCGCCGACGTAACGCGTCATCCACTGCTGACGCGCCGCGTGACCGCTGAGTCAACCCGGCAATATGGACCGAGTGTTTAGCTCTGCTGCTAATGTCTGCCAGAAGCTAACAGAAGCTAACACGAGACGAGTCCGCCTCTCAGAAAACACGAATAAAAAAATCGAATTTTATGTCAAATGTTTTTTCCAGGACATAGTTAAGTACATTAGAGCCTTATAATTACTCTGTAAGCAGAAATAAATATACTTATACTATATACCTATTGGTTTCGAAGCAATTTATAACATGAAGAGAAGCTAACACAAGACGAGTCCGCCTCTCAGAAAACATGAATAAAAAATCGAATTTTAAGTCAAATATTTTCTATAGACCATCGTTACGTACAAAAATGTCTTATAATTTAAACTCTGTAAGCAGAAAAAATATATACAGAGTGGTTTTGAAGCCATTTAGAAGAACACCGATAAAAAACTAATGTTCACGGGAAGTCCGCCACACAGAACACTGAATAAAAAATCGAATTTTAAGTCAAATATTTTCTATAGACCATCGTTACGTACAAAAATGTCTTATAATTTAAACTCTGTAAGCAGAAAAAATATACACCGAGTGGTTTTGAAGCCATTTAGAAGAACACCGATAAAAAACTAATGTTCACGGGAAGTCCGCCACACAGAACACTGAATAAAAAATCGAATTTTAAGTCAAATATTTTCTATAGACCATCGTTACGTACATTAATGTCTTATAATTTAAACTCTGTAAGCAGAAAAAATATACACCGAGTGGTTTTGAAGCCATTTCTAACATACCGGTAAACAGAACAACAACAGCCACAAGCTAACAAAAAGCTAAGCTAAAAGATCGTTTTTTTAATTTTAATCTCAAACATCTAATAAAGCTACCGGTACTCACTTGTAAACGTCCACACTGTGATTCCATTCTGTAAGTTTCAGAAAAATCCGCTGAGTGGTTCTTGACTTATCTTGCAAAAAAACCAGCTAAGAAACACAGAGCTAATAGCTACATCCAGGCCAGCAGGCACACAGTCAGTCCGAGCACAGGAGCTTATTTTGGGACACATGCAGCTGGAAACGGTCTTCTTCTTCTTCTTGGGTCGGTGTACTCCACTGGAAGTGGTACTGCACAGCGCCACAGCGCCCCTAGTGGCCAGAAGTGGTACTGCACAATTTTTCTGTCAAAGTGAAAAAAGCTGATATCTGAGTCAAAAATTGGTCTAAAAATATGGAAAAAAATCCATAAATAGGTCGCATTGGATTATAGGTCGCAGGCCTTGAAAAAAGCCATAAAAAGGTGCGACCTATAATCCGAAAAATACGGTAATTACACTTTGTAAGCAGAAAAAATATACACAGTTGTTTTGAAGCTATTTATAACGTAAACAGAAGCTAACACCAGAAGCTAACAGAAGCTAAATGCTACAAAAAGATTGTTTATTTTATCTCAAACATCTAATAAAGCTACTCACTTGTAAACGTCCACACTGTGATTCTATTCTGTAAGTTTCAGAAAAATCCGCTGAGTGGTTCTTGACTTATCTTGCAAACAAACAGCAAACAAACAGAGCTAACAAAAGTTACATCCAGACCAGGAGGCCGACAGAGTCAGTCCGAGCAGAGGAGCTTTTTTTCGGACACATGAGCTGGAAACGGTCTTCTTCTTCTTCTTTGGGTCGGTGTACTCCTCTGGAAGTGGTACTGCACTACACCCCTAGCGGCCGAAAGTCGTACTGCACCATTTTCTGCCAAAGTGAAAAAGGGTCATAACTAAGCCAAAAATTGGTCTAAAAATATGGGGGGAAAAATCCATAAATAGGTTGCACTGGTGAATAGGTCGCAGGCCTTGAAAAAAAAAACCATAAAAAGGTGCGACCTATACACCGGAAAATATGGTAATTTGCAGATTTAGCAGTAAATCTGTATAACTGCAGAACAACACAACCACCTAATAAGTGTAATAATTGCAAGACAATTAGACTATGCTAAAATATTTCATTAGGCTATGTGACAGAACTTAGTCAGACATAAACAGACACTCGGATATATTTTTCTGACGTAATGTTCCCCAAGTTACTACCGTCATTTCTGATGTCATTGAGAAGCTAACAGCTGATAGCACGACTTAATGGGTGAGTTTTACCACAGACCTTTGGACGTCGTGTTAGACTCGTTAGCATGATTAGTCTTACGGCACAATGGATAGACAAAAACTTTGAACTTAAAAAGTCTGTCCTTCATGCACAGGAGTGCAGAGGATCCCACACTGCAGCTAGGAACCTGGAACAAGCCTCCACAAATGAGACAGCATTGCAGGTGACTAATGCTAATAAATAACATTTAAAGACCGTGTAAAGTGAAATTAAATGTGTGTTTTTAGTTTGTCACATGGCATAAATATGTGTTATTAATCACCCATATAAATCTGACTGATTAAAAACATTGTTTTCCTTATAAAATTAAGTGTCAAAAATCATGAAAATACATTATTTTCCCTTGGTCTGAAACTGTGGGGGCGTGTCAGCATGGGAGTGGTTTCAGCGCAGTTCTGCTGAGCTGAGCTGAGCGAGGCAGACAGCAGAGATCCACCTCCTCCGTTTTTATCTAAGTTCTGGCTGCCAGTAGCTCCTTTTTCCAAGAGTTACGCTGTTTTTAGTGCACTAACAACTCTGGTTTTGTTTTTAAAGTTGAGGACACATAACTCCGCTGTTATGTGTTTAATAATAAGCGCTATTTTAGAAGATGAGCAGCGGACTCGCTGCACCCGGTCCGACCCGGTCACATCGCATGCGGGGTCTGTGTTGGTGATTAAAATAAAGAGTAATCACGTTGATAACTAAGTTATCTCATCTGTGTCAGCGAGTCACTGCGTTTCACGGCGCGCGTGGCAGGAGCTCAACGCACACACACACACACACACAAACACACGCGCGGCGCGGAGCTGCAGGTGGCAGCTCACTCCAGCAGCAGCCTGGGTTTGTTCTGACTCCCTCCTGCGTCTCAATGTGGGTGCCCTGACCATTGCGACATCCAGGGAAGATGCAGGAACGAGGCATAATTGATTAGCTAGCTAACGATGAACAAAATATCCATGCTATTGCTATCTGATGCTATCTGCGATTCGCGAGTGAACGGCTCCACCCATGCGAAGAACAATTTATACGGCTGGAGCAGCAGGGGGTAGTGCTATACTAATGAGGACCGCGTGACGAAACGCGGTCACGTTTAAACCACGCCTAAAAAATCCTGAAACAAACATGTCTTCATACACAGTTTCATCTATAACTCCAAAATTAATTGAGCTACTATTTTGAGACTTTTTACTCATTTACAAGATTACAATTATCACATTTATAATGTTTATTTAAGAAAATGTTGAAATTCACTTTACACGGTCTTTAACACTTTTCATTTAATATAAGTTAAAGTGCTATGCATATCATATCAGAGTCAGAGTCAGAGAGTCTTTATTGTCATTTGCACCGCATGTGGTACATGAGATGAAAACGAGATTATGTACACGAGGTCCCAGTTACATCCAACAACAAATGAAAGAGAAAAACAGTAATAACATCGAGAACTAACTAAGAAAAACATCAACTAGTAATACACTAAGCCTAATATAGTGGGAATAAACAGCAGCACGAACATGAGTTTGTATGAGCAGATGGTCACAGATGGTCACAGATGAACACAGCAACAAGAAAACATATCAGCATCACCATGATGTGATATTTTGCAGTGTTTATTTTAATTTTATTTTTATTTATTCATGAGTCTAACAGCCTCAGGGTAGAAGCTGTTCCTCAGTCTAGTGGTTCTACACTTGATGCTCCTCAACCTCCGTCCTGAGGGGAGTGGGGCAAAGAGTGAGTGTGCTGGATGAGTGAGGTCTTTCATGATACAGGTGGCTCTTTTCCTGCATCTAGAGGTGTAAATGTCTGTGATGGTGGGGAGACTGACTCCAACAGACTTCTGTGCAGCCTTCACCACTCTCTGCAGAGCTTTTCTTTCTTCAACTGTGCAGCCTCCATGCCACACGTTGATGTGGCTGTGTTACTGAATATGTCACCAGCTCTTGCAGCTTTTACACAATTTTTGTAGCAAATAAAATAAGGTTATGTTCTGACAAAGGAATCTATATAAAATATCGGTATCAGCATCAGGTATCGGACGAATACATTTTAACATATCGGCATATCAGCCAAAAATCCAATGTCGTGCATCCTTAGTATTAAGGCAAAACATTTGAAACCCTTGTGGGTTTTATTTGCTACATGTGCCCCTTTTAAAACCGCTGCTCTATTTCAGGCTGCACAACACCAGTTTTGATTTTTGCATTCAGAGGATTCAAAATCTGGTCACACCGACCATGTGGTGCAACCAAACCCTTGTTTTTCCACCTCATTCCTTATTCACACGCTTGCGACACACAGCACCATATGCTTTGCACATATGTGTTAGAAACTCTCCAGAATTTGACAGTGACCTATTTATAACTGTCAGCATTCAAAGCAAATTGGGCTTGAATGCAAATTAGAAATGAAGGCTGAACTTAATCAGCAAAACAAGATATTGTTTTTGTTTCTTTACCAGTAGAGAATGTGGAGGTATCTCACACATCAGTCATCATGTAAGGTCTGACCTACAGTACTGGGGCCTGTGTCCATATTTTTTATATTTGTACCTAAATTTTATATGTTGTTGAACTGAAAATTGAGTTTTATTTCAAACCATTTTGAATTCAGAGCCATTGAAATTCATTAGGGATGCACGATATTGGATTTTTGGCCGATATGCCGAAATGTTAAAACTTATTTGGCCGATAACCAATATTTTATATACTTTCTTTTGTCTGAACATAGTCCTCTTATTTAGGCTTATTTACTACAGAAATTGTGCAACAGCTGCAAGAGCTGGTGACATATATTCAGTAACAGCCATATGATATGCATAGCACTTTAACTTATATTACATGAAAAGTGTTAAATGTTATTTATTAGCATTAGTCACCTGTGATGCTGTCTCACTTGTGGAGGCTTGTTCCAGGTTCTAGCTGTGTGGGATCCTCTGCACTCCTGTGCATCAAGGACAGACTTTTTAAGTTCAAAGTTTTTGTCTATCCATTGTGCTGTAAGACTAATCATGCTAACGGGGCTAACACGACGTCCAAATGTCTGTGGTAAAACTCAACCAAGTGCTATCAGCTTTTAGCTTCTCAATAGCTGTGTTTCCATCCATTTTCATTTCGTATTTTGAGCTACCTCGCAAATATGTAAATACAAATTAATGCAGATCAGAAGTGTTTCCATCTACTGGCTTGAAGCGCTTCTACCAAGCCGCGCACAGCGTCATTACGTCAGACGTCAGCGTCATTACGTCAGACGTCAGCACTGCGCATGTCTACAGTAAACAGGAAGTAGCGGTTGAAAACTGAACCCGGCCACACATCTCGTCAAAATCGAGAGAATATTTCAGGTACGTGTTGCTATCGGGCGAGTTGTATTTATTCTGTCATGCCAACTAGTTTTAGCGATGTTACATGTTGTCCGGAGCGGAAACAGCTGAACGTCACGTGACGTGAATTTTCGCTACGTCAGAAATGAGTCGGAAAATGTGTTTCCATTTGTCGTTTAGCGCATCTCAAATCCCAAAAACCACCTCAAGCGAGCGTAAAAACTTTTTAGCGTAATTCAGGAAGTAACCTCGCAATTTGCCGTTTCCATTAAGCTTTTCTGCTGCGCTATTTCAAATTGCGCAGCTAGAAACCTTGATGGAAACACGGCTAATGACATTGGAAATGACGGCTTGTAACTCTAACTGCCCTACTGAAGGTTTTTAATAGGGATGCTCCGATCAGGTTTTATGCTGCCGATCACGATACCGATCACCTATGAGTGCCGATCACCGATACCGATCACCGATACCGATCAGATGGGTTGACTGTGACTTAATTGGTTTAGTTATTAGTGCTGCTTCTGGCTACAAGATCTGAAAAGAACCATAAAATCACCATAATTTAGACAAAAACATATTTTTACTCATTTTTTTCAGAGAACAAATACAGACAAACTTGCAGGCACAATGCAACAACTATTCAGTTAAAAGTAAAAAAAAAAAACTTAAATTTAACTCAGTAACACAATCTTTAAAAGACTGAAAACAGTGTAGCTCTCAACAGGCTAAATAGTGCAAAGTCAAATAAATGTCACAACATTGCCTAAATAAAGTAAAAAAAATAAATAAAGTGAGTGCATTCAAATAAATAACCATACATTACAAAATCAAAAATACCTGAGAGCAAGAATTGCTGTTTTGTGCATCAGCAAACATTGTGCATTATCAAAGAAAAAACTAAATGTTTACCTTACTTTCAATAAAAAAAAACACATCTGTTACTTCTTATATAAAATAAAATACCCCATTTGCTACTTAAATAACATATGGTCTTAAAGACCTTAAAACAGAGAAACAGCAGCAAAATTAAAGTGCATTTGCTTTGAACAGGGAACAATGTTGAACACAGCATTAATAAATTTAAATCTGCAGTATAATAGTTCGTCATTTCTTATCTGGCAACCCCTGCAGTATAATAGTTCGTCATTTCTTATCTGGCAACCCTGACTGGCATGGAAACTAGCCGACCTCGGAGCTGCCGCGACCAGAGAGGGCTGAACGCCGCGAACGGACTGAAGAGCCGTCGACAGGTACCACAAAACAAACTAGTGCACAGACCTCGGAGCTGTTGCGACCGAAGGAGGCTGAGTGCCGTGCAAGAACCGGGGTACCGCTGTCGGGAGCTACGAGCTGGGCTAGCATTGGAGCTACGTGATGGCAGACATGTTTGTTTATGATCTGCTCCCTCTACACGCATGCACAATTTATGCCCACTGCGCGCCAGGAGCGGGGTGAAAGGGGGAGGGGGACACTACACTGAATGCTGCACAGGCTGTTTTTGTGATCGGCAATGGAAGGCATTTATTGGAAACGCCGATCACATACTTTTTCACGTAAATCGGCCGATTTTGATCGGTGGCCAATCGATCGGAACATCCCTAGTTTTTAACGTCATCTTCCTATCCACAGACACTGGTGACTCTGTGCTGCTTGTCCTATTTGGTCTCACATCCGCTTTCGACACCATCGACCATGAGATCCTCATTGCTAGGTTGGAGCAGTGGGTGGGCATCTCAGGATCAGCCCTAAACTGGTTCAGATCCTACCTCTCTGACAGATCCTTTTGTGTTTCCATCAATGGTTTTAGTTCTGCAGTGGCGGCTCTTAAATGGGGGGTTCCGCAGGGGTCCATCCTGGGTCCTCTCTTGTTCTCCTTATACCTGCTGCCACTCGGTGCTATTTTCCGGAAACACAACATACCCTTCCACTTCTACGCTGATGACTGTCAAATTTACTTCCCCCTAAGACAAAATGGTACATGCTCTATTCAACCTCTGCTCGACTGCCTGGCTGACATCAGGGACTGGATGGCTTTAAATTTCTTAAGCTTCAATGATAAGAAGTCTGAAGCCATATTGTTCCTTCCCAATGACACAACCTCGAACCACTGCATCGACCTTTCTGCTCTACCCCTGTCTGAAAAACAAAAAGTCACAAATCTGGGAGTGATAATGGATCCTTCCATGAAACTCAACAGTCATGTAAACATGATTGTCAAATCCTGTTTTTTCCAGCTGAGGCGACTGTCTAAGCTGAAGCCCATATAATAATAATAATAATAATAATTAATTCAATTTATAATGCACTTTTCATTACTGAAAATCTCAAAGTGCTACACATATATTGAATGCTACACACATTCATAAACCGGTGGTGGCAGACTACCATGCAAGGTGCTTTCCAGTCCTACCGGGAGCAACTCGGGGTTAAGTGTCTTGCCCAAGGACACAACGACACATGGTGCGGGTCCCGGGAGTCGAACCGCCAACTTTCCGATCGGGAGACGACTGCCATTACCACTACGCCACGGCCGCCCATATGATCAAAAAATAACCTGGAGACAGTGATTCACGCATTCATTACATCTAGGCTTGATTACTGCAATTCACTTCTGCTTGGCGTCAGTCAGGCCACCATTGCACGATTACAACTGGTTCAGAACGCAGCAGCCCGATTTTTAACCAGCACACGCAAAAGAGAGCACATTACACCAGTCTTGGCCTCCCTGCACTGGCTACCGGTTCATCTTCGAATCCAGTTCAAAATTCTCATGTATGTCTACAAATCACTGAACAGTCTCGCCCCCGCCTATCTCTCAGATCTGATACACCCATATGTCCCTCCATGTGCTTTGAGGTCTGAGGACTGGGTACTCTTAAGAGTTCCAGAAACTCGCCTTAAGCGCAGAGGAGACAGGGCGTTCTCTGTAGCAGGCCCAAGACTCTATACCATACCATACCATACCATTTTATTTATAAAGCACTTTAAACAGGAACAAGTCCACACCAAAGTGCTGGACAAACAAACACGCAACAGGCAACACAGACAATGAAGTACAACACGAAAAACATAAAAACATTGCAGATCATAAATCAAACGATCCAATACAAATCAGCTGGCATTGAAAGCAATGGAGTAGTAGTGAGTTTTTAACCGGGATTTGAAAACCGAGAGGGAGGGGGCCTGTTTGATGAGCAGCGGTAACTCGTTCCAGAGTCTTGGGCCTGCTACAGAGAACGCCCTGTCACCCCTGCGCTTAAGGCGAGTTTCTGGAACTATTAAGAGTACCTGATCCTCTGACCTCAAAGCACGTGGAGGGACATATGGGTGAATCAGATCCGAGAGATAGGCGGGGGCGAGACTGTTCAGCGATTTGTAGACATACATGAGAATTTTGAATTGGATTCGAAGATGAACCGGTAGCCAGTGAAGGGAGGCCAAGACTGGTGTAATGTGCTCTCTTTTGCGTGTGCTGGTTAAAAATCGGGCAGCTGCGTTCTGAACCAGTTGTAATCGTGCAATGGTGGCTTGACTGACGCCAAACAGAAGTGAATTGCAGTAATCAAGCCTAGATGTAATGAATGCGTGAATCACTGTCTCCAGGTGCTTTTTGGATAATATGGGCTTCAGCTTAGACAGACGCCTCAGCTGGAAAAAACAGGATTTGACGATCATGTTTACATGACTGTTGAGTTTCATGGAAGGATCCATTATCACTCCCAGATTTTTGACTTTTTGTTTTTCGGACAGGGGTAGAGCAGACAGGTCAATGCAGTGGTTTGAGGTTGTGTCATTGGGAAGGAACAATATGGCTTCAGACTTCTTATCATTGAAGCTTAAGAAATTTAAAGCCATCCAGTCCCTGATGTCAGCCAGGCACTCGAGACTCTGGAACGAGTTACCGCTGCTCATCAAACAGGCCCCCTCCCTCTCAGTTTTCAAATCCCGGTTAAAAACTCACTACTACTCCATTGCTTTCAATGCCAGCTGATTTGTATTTGATCGTTTTATTTATGATCTGCAATGTTTTTATGTTTTTCGTGTTGTACTTCATTGTCTGTGTTGCCTGTTGCTTGTTTGTTTGTTCAGCACTTTGGTGTGGACTTGTTCCTGTTTAAAGTGCTTTATAAATAAAATGGTATGGTATGGTATGGTAACTCGGGTAAGGATACATCGGAAAAATATCTGACTGGGGACGATGTAGCGAGGCTCAACGTAGTCCAAAAATCTTGGGAATCTGACATCCTCAAAAAAACAACAACTTCCACACCACGCCATTTTGAATTTTCCTCTACACCGTGATATCAGGTAGGAACGCGTGACATCATCACGTTGTGCTGGCGCTGCAGGAATCCTTGTCACTGGGTTGTCATACAAAAACAGCGTCTTTTATATTGGTGAGTTACAGTATTTTGATGGAATGGCCGATGTTCATTATTTAACTTTAATGCTAATATTGGTCGATGCCGTGCCGATACTTTTGTGCATTCCTAAAATTTATATTAAGAAACAATGTGTCATTAAGAAACAATGTGTCATAAAGTGACCTTTTTTCTTTTTTGTTGTTGTATTCCATTATGTAATTAGGCAGTGGTGGCACAGAGGTTAGAGAAAGTGGACCTGTGGTCGGAAGATCGCCAGTTCAACTCCCCGTACCGACATCATTAAAAAAATGTGGGTGGGATAGGTCAAGCACCCACACCTGCCTCCACCCTAATTTGCACCACTCTGGGGCCTTGAGCAAGGCTCTTAACCCCCATCTTCTGCTCCCCCGGGCACCTTATGGCAGCTCTCTGCTCCACACAGAGTGCTGTGGTAGCTCAGTGGTTTTGTCAAGAAGGACATCCAGCATAAAAATAATTATCTAGCCTTCGTGTGAGTTAGTTCGCTGTGGTGACCCCTGAAGAAGGGCGCAGCCGAAAGAAGAAAATAAATAAATTCCGGTTAAAGTTGGAAGAAAGAAGTATTCAGTTCTGTAGTTGCCTACATTTGGAGAATAAAAAAAACTGTACTAAAAGAATTGACCTGTATCTCATCATATTATGCTGACCAGCTGCTTCTGGTCATTCCCAGGAGTAAGCGGAACCTTAGAGGAGACAGACTTTCTCTGTAAAGGCCCCGGCAGAGCTCAGCGTAATGCAGTACGCCGTACGTACGCAGAGGCACAAGCGTAGCCCCGCAGGGCACGAACGCGCAAAGCTCAAATTTTACGACCGCGTACGCGATGCACGTTGTCTCACAATAAACTGCCCGGCGCCGGACTGTTTTGTATGTTACACAAATGAATTAAATTCCCCTTCTTCATCGCTGATCTGGACTTTTATTTTGTTTTTTTGCCAAAAGTCAAGTAATCGCTTCCTCCTCCGCTAACTCCATGACTGAAATGAATGAATTTGTCACGAGCGAATAATAACTCATGTCCTACCTGGCTGCGCGACGTTCTAAATATTTCCTGGTGGGCTGTGGGCTGCAGGACCAAGGCTCCCTGTTTTTATTTTTATTTTTCAGAACTTTTTATTAACGTACAGTATAAAGTTTAGAAACACAGCAGCGGCTGCAGCCAGCCAGCTGCCTTTTTTTTTGTCTCCCACTCGACCTGTCAATCAATTCAGTAGGCGTGTCAGCAAATGACCAATCAGCAACCTCAGTTTGTCCCGTAGGTAGACGCTCTGCACGCAGCTGCTCAAATTACAACAAGAATTTGGAGCGAAAACGCGAGCATTTAACGCGAGAACGAAAGCAGAGCTGTGCCAGCGAACGCGTGCGCACAGAATGCGCGCGTAGAGCGGCGTACAGGTCGTACGCTGAGCTCTGCCGGAGCCTTAAGTGCCCCTAAGTTATGGAACGCCTCTACCGTTGCACATTCGACAGGCCCCTCCATGTTTAAAACCGTCTGAAAACTTATGTTTACTCATTGACCATCAACTAGGGGTTGAACGAGTACCGGTACATAATTTTTTAACTCAACATTAACATAATAAAGCTCGAGTAGAACTCGAGTAGTTGATGATGTCATAGGATCTTAAGATGCAAAAATAAATAAATAAAAACGCAAAAAAAACGTCATTTAGTATTTACAAAAAAAAAGATCAACAAGACATTGGGAGTGCACATTATGCTTGACTACCATTTATCATATTGCAGAAATCACAGGAAAACCAAAACTATTACAGGTAGTCCCCGACTTACGAGCGCTCTTACTTACGAGGTTCTGGACTTACGAGCTGGCGAACGAGCAGTAAATTTGTAAAGAAAAGTTGCTCCCGGTAGGTCTGGATGGCGCCTTGCAAGGCAGGCTACCACTACCGGTGTATGAATGTCTGAATGAATGGGTGGATGGCTGGTATTGTAAAGCGCTTTGGGGCTCCTCACAGGGGGCTGGAAAGCGCTATATAAATAAGCTCCATTTACCATTTACCAAAATACAGCACTTTTATGTGTTTTTCGATGAAAGTATGTTAGCTAACCGTTTGGAAACAAGTTTCTGAGCATGTTTATGAACTAGTATGAACATTTGTGATGAAAAACGAGTGTTCGTAGTAGCGCTAGCATAAATTTTCCGACTTACGACCGAAAATCCGGACTTTCGAAAACACGTGTTTTGTGTTCCGACATATGAGATTTCGTCTTATGAGATACTCATACGAACGGAACTCGCTCGTAAGTCGGGGACTACCTGTAGTTATTATTAAGCTGCAAAAGTGAAAGAAACGTGCGGCACGTCAAAAACGAAACTAAAAACAGTGGGGCAGTCAGTTTAGGTTTAGTTTTAGAGATAATTATGTTTATAGGTTTTTTATAGGTTTAGAGATTCATATTTTTTGCTTTTTGTTTGTGAAACAAGGTAAGAGGAAGCTGGTTCTGGTTCGGTCGATTGGACCCGGTGTTACATTCTATGACCCTCAACAGTGTACACCGCCCCCTATGGTCACAATATATGGTGGTCACAGAATTTGGTGTAACACCGGTTCGCAACGCGCTCCAAACAGGAAGTTGATTCATTTTCTGTTCTGTAACTGCGACATGATGACGTCACTAAGAATACTCAACGTGAAATTTTAAAACTCGATAGATGTCCTAGGAATCGATGTGTCAATTACTCGAGTACAGGTAGTCCCCGACTTACGAGCGCTCTGACCTACGAGCGCCCGGACTTACGAGCTGGCGAAAGAGAAGTAAATTTGTAAAAAATACAGCACTTTTTTGTGTTTTTAGATGAAAGTGTGTTAGCTAACCGTTTGGAAACACGTTTCCGACCATGTTTATGAACTAATATGAACGTTTTTGATGAAAAACGAGTGTTCGTAGTAGCGCTAGCATAAATGTTCCAACTTACGAGCGAAAATCCGGACTTACGAGAACACGTGCTTCGTGTTCCAACTTACGAATTTTCGTGTTACGAGCAACTCGCAGGAACGGAACTCGCTCGTAAGTCAGGGACTACCTGTAGTCTGTTAAAGCCCCACCATCAACCCAACTGAGACTTGATTTTACTTAATTTTTATTGGTATTATTGATTTTATCTGTTTAACTCATTGTTTTATTGTTTTGGATTGAGTTTTTAAATTAATTATTGTGTGCTTAGCTTTGTCACTTTATTTTTATGCTTTCTTTATCGTATTTTTTAGCACTTTGTTTCAGCTGTGGCTGGTGTTAAAGCGCTTTATAAAGAGTTGATGATGATGATTTTATCATTTAAACTGATACATTTTTTAAAGGGCCTGTGATAGCGTGGTGGTCAGTGCTGTGGTCTTATAATCCCGAGGTTTGGGTTTGATCCCAGGTTTCTTCAGGAAGGGCATGCGACATAAAATAAAAAATAGCCAAATCTTTCATGCGAGTTCACTCACCGTGGCAAACCCTGAAGAAGGAATCAGCTGAAAGAAACTTCGACAATTACTCTCTCAGACTTTAGACAATGTCCTAACTTACATTGTGTCCAAATGCAAATCTTTGCTAAGCATTACAACCTTAGCATGCTGTCAGCTGTCTGACACCTCAAAGCAACTACGGTACACGGCTGTCTCTTAAGGTAGCAGCAAAGATTAATGTTAACAAAATTGATTTTTAATTTTTCAAATTCATCATCAGTCAAAAATCTGTCAACGATGCATCTAAAAATAGATGCACCTCCCATCTCCATCATTTCTGTATTTTCTCAGTAAAGACCAGCTGTAAATGCTATAGTTTGTCTGAAAATGTTGAATGACTCCAGTTGAAGCCTGTTTGTTAGTTTGATGGTGTCAGTAAAGTGTTTTCTTGTAGCTCTGGTGCATTTGCCTCTTGAGTGCTCAGCATGCATCTGGCCCACCGTCTCCACTAACTGCATCTGTTGCAGGAAGCTGGGCTTCAGGTGTGCAGACAGACAGAGGAGTCCAGATTCAGCTGGTTTGTGTTTGTTCTCGTTACTCTTCTTACTTTATGTCCGTATTGGCAGGCTCGCCTCCATCAGGAAGTCGGAGCAGTAAACCCAGAGCGACATCAGCTGTCCTCAGCTGACACTGACCACATCCCCGTTCTGCCCGCACCTCTCGGTGAATAACTTTGTCTGTTCCTCCACAAAATACACTCTCAATCAGGGCAGCAGGTAACCTTTTTTTCCCCCGGTGGAATCAGAAACATTAAAATTCGTTGTAAAGGTCAACCGAAGCCCGTAAACATCCAGTGATGTCAGCAGCAGTTTCTATGGCAGCCAGCTCGGACAGTTCTGCATTGGAGCAAGGCTGAATTATTAGCATAGGCGTGTGTGTGTGTGTGTGTCTGGGTGTGTGGTCGGACACATCCTTGTGATTTGTTAGTTCAGCATCTCATTTTGTATCTAGTCAGACTAGTCTTTCTCTCTAACTGTTCCTCAAATCTGTTTTTCTTGTCTCAGCTTGCTACCTCCTTAATAAGAAACTGGTTTCCCAGCATTTTTATTTTACTCTAAGCACCCTCGGTTATAAACAAAAGCCTCGAAAGGGCTGGATTACGGTTATTTAAATGGATTGGTTGAGGTGAGCGTCTGAACTCAACACTTGTGTACAGCTCTAACGTTTTCCTGGAAAATGACTCAGTGCAAGAGTGACAAAACAAAGCAGACAAGGATGCTGAACAGGAGCAAGACAGCCACTCAGCTTGTGCAACGTCAGCTCCGCTCACCAGGGCAGCGGAGCCTCGGTGCTGTCATCAGATTTGTTGAATCAACGCAGCAGCTCAGATCAGACGGAGCTTGGTGGAGCCTGTGATCTGCAGAGAATGACTCGGAGAGACGTAGTCGTGCAGGACCCTGGCTCTGACCTAAAGGCGTGCAGCGATGATCAGAAGTCTTCCTCTGCCTGCTTGTGGAAACATCTTGTTGTTGTGTTTTAGTCATGGATTGGATGCAGTGGAGCGTTGTTCCGCCAGCGGCAGGAAACGCCTGGCCCTCTGTGCCACAGGAGTTCAATGAAACGCTGGCTCTCAGCACGGCTCTGGGTTACAGCCTGCTAACCTGTGAGACGTGCATGCTGAATTACTGTTTTGATTCTGTGAGTATCCAGCAGGCCTGTATACCGGTAGGCCTGATCTCCATCCAGCCTGTCCCTCGTTTGAAGCAAATCCTCTCAGATGATGTTGCTTTAGCTTTAACCTACAAAATACTTTATTTTTGATGTTTTAATCAGTTTATAAGCATAGTATCTTGGTTTTGTTGGTCGGTGAAACTGATTAAAGACTTGTGCTCTTGAATCCTGAGTTTGAACCCTGTATTGGAGTATTTTCTTTCTCCAGAATGCTCTCGCTCTCTTTCTCCATCTCACCCAAACACTCATGGCAGATTGCTCCTGCAAATATATAATTTGTCACATTATAGTACTGCCTGTCTCCATGACATATCTGCTCACAGCCTGTCATGATTTATTTAATGTTGTTGCACAAATGTTGTGAAGAGAAGTAAAAGTAAGCATTGAATTAAACAAAAATAAAACCCACAAAACTACAGTAGTTGAAAACAATGGTCTAGCAATTCTGGAAGGAATCCTTATCATCCTCTGCCTTTCTTGCCCGAGTTTAGTCTAAGGTCATCTTGTGTTGGAAAATGATGTTGCTGTTTTGGTCAAACCTTGAAAAAGTTATGCACAATCTGAAGATGTCACAGTATTTATTATGAATGACACAGATACAGTACCGGTACTTCCAAATTAAATGTTGGCTTAATTCCTGTAAAGTTGACACCGAGTTGTAGCCATTTTTGTGTTTGCTAATGTCCAGCTTTGGTGGCCACTTGGAATTGGATTGACTCCACAAGTTAAACAGTTATCGATGTAGGCCCAATGATTATTTCTTGAAAATTTCATTAAAGTTTTTCCAGTAGTTTCAAATGTACAAGTAACCATGATGATTTTGTAGGAAATGTTTTTGTTTAGGTATATTAAAATTTAAAACATGATCATGTATGCATTCATTGAATGGATTTTTGTAAAATGTTGTACTTGTGGGATTTAAATAATTTTAACCCTCAAAAAGTCTAATGGGGAAAATTCATCCACACATTTATTTTTGTCTGTTTTTATTTTTATTTAGTACTGTAAATAAAGATTTTTTTTCCGCCAAAGCTCTAAAAGTCCTGACCTTTTACAAATGTTGTCAGAATATTTTCAAATGTTCCCGTAACTTCACAGTAACTTCACTATCTCGAGGGTGTTCTTTAGGAAAACGACCATAAGATCCCTCTTAAGATGCAGTTTTTGATCCCATAATTATTGTATCATAAAATACAGCATTCATTTCAGATTAAAAACAAACAAACAGCATTTTAAGCAGTTATGTGGTGTTTTTTTTTTTTTTTCTCTCCTAGAAATGCTATCTGGCAGAAAGCTAAAGAACCTTCAGAGAAATCAATTGGTCTTAAAATGTCAGAGCTTTTCACTAAATGTTTTGAAGCAAAAATACCGTCAAGGTTTTCTCAACCTTCACTTATTTATTCTTCCTGATGTTCTGATGTGCATCAGTAAAACTCTGGCATCTCTGACCCGGACCACGCGCTGTGTTTTCACAGGAATCCGCCAAGGTTTCAGACCTCAACCCCAATGCGAAAGCATGGGCCAACCACATGTTTAGCCTGGACCCCAGCGGGACTGCTGACACCACAACTGCTGCCCTGCAGCCATGGAAGGACGGCTGCGATAGTTCGGACGACCCCGGCCCAGAAGGTCAGCCACCTGTTTGAGAGACGCACGACATTTTAATACTTCCAAACTTAGAACCACTTCTTTTGGTCGTCGTAGCACTTTAATTAAAGTGTACACTTGATGAAAATGTGACGAGTTAGACGTGAAACCGCAGCAGCTGGTTTGCTTTTACTTTGTCAGAGAGCAGATAATTCCTGTTGGTTCATTTAGGGCTTGTGTTTTGATGTTCTAGATTATATTTAGTGTTTTTAATGTTTGTCTCCTTCATATATCAATTAATTGCATATATTTATGTAATTGTAATCCAGAACATCCAGATAAAGTTTGCAAGGCTAAAACAAACATCTTGTTTTTTTTCTATAATGTTCTGTATAGTATAGAAATGGAGATTTGTGAATTCAGTCAAGCCACAGAGAGGATTTAAATAGTAAACGGTGGCAGCCATTTTATCACCATCAATACGTTTACAAGTCAGTACTGCATCACAAAAACTAAATCCAGTGTGTACAAGTTGAAGTTTACTTTTAGTAAAGTAACTTTTTCCTTTGTTTTGGAGTAACATAAAAGTGCATCGGCTGTTAATTGTTTCACTAAGGTAAATTATTTATAAAACACATTGGCAGCTACTGATCGACCTATATTTAAGAATGCTGCTTAATAATAAAGTTTACTGTAACTTTCACTCATGACTGGCAGCCTAAATAGCAAAATAAAATAACCTAATAAAGGAAAAACATGACAAATATAAAAATAAAAAAAATCTTATCTTTAGGGATTCAGTTTATGATGCATCAGGACGTCATTTGTCCAATCTGATGAACTTTAATCCATTTTCATGAGTTTTTCTATCACTCCTGATCCTTGAACGGCATTGACAAAAGATAATTGCTAGCCTTACAGTCATAATTTTGAGAAAGTTCAAGCTTGAAAGAAATGTTGCACTCTGATTTGAAGCGGTTTTCTTATCAAAGATATTGTATCAGGAATTCCATTTGGGTCCAGTTAAAGTGGAGGGGGCGGCTCCTCCCTAAAAAGGAGGTGGGAACATTGGAGTAAGGTTAAACACACTAAACAAAAATATAAACGAGACATGTGTTTTTTTTTACTCTCATTTTTCATGGAGGCTCATTGGAGTAAGGTTAAACACACTAAACAAAAATATAAACGAGACATGTGTTTTTTTTTACTCTCATTTTTCATGGAGGCTCAGTTGGTAGAGCTGTTGCCTCTCAGCGAGAAGGTTGCTGGATTGAATCCCTGCCAATAGCCTTCTCTGAGTAAAGTTTGCATGTTCTCTTTGTGCATGGGTGGGTTTTCTCTGTGTACTCTTGATTTCCTCCCACAGACCAGAAACATGCACGTTAGGCTGATTGGTAACTCTAAATTGTCTTGCTTTACTGGAACTCCTCGGACTGATGAAGCCCTTCAGATAGAGGGCGAAACGTTTCTATAAAAAAAGAAACTGTCCAGATGACCCGACTGAGAATTATTGGATTGTTTTCTCGTTTGTCTCCATGTGTCCCTGTGATGGAATGGAGACCTGTCCAGGGTGTACCCTGCTTCTCATACAGTGACTGTTTGATATGGGC
>JBBPBX010026841.1:9187-32507 GCA_038048925.1 Garcialebias charrua
TTACAGTATACAGTATTATTTATCCTTGTCCATGCATGTCTTGTTCCAGTAGCCCATTTCTCATCAGAATATTCTGGTTCCCCAACATCCCCGACATCTGACACAAACCTTGTTAATCCAGGCAATGGCCAAGCTGGCATGGTCTCATTATTTTATCTCTCGCTCACAGTGTGACTGAGGTTGCTCGTAGGTTGGCACCCAACTACTGGCACATGCTGTGCACGTGCCACCGGCAGATTGAGGAAGTGGCTGATATCAACAAATCCTACAGTAGCTATAGAGGGCTGGACTGAAGGACAGCACAGAGACACTAATCATAGCTGCACAAGAACAAGCCCTCAGCACAAGAGCAATGGAGGGGTCTGCCATACCAGACAAGACACAAGATGAAGGCTATGCAGAGATGTTCCCGAGACAGTCCAACACAAAATAGTAGGGTATAAGATCCATGCAGGCAAAGCATACACTGATGACCAAGTGTCTGGATAATATACAGGAACATCTGTGCCGAGTATGGACTGGAGGTCCCACAGTCAAAATGGGAAATGCCGCTAAGGGTGGTGGACAATGGAAGGGCTAAGATACTGAGAGAAATCCAGATCCAGACCGAGAAACTGATGATGGCTTATCAACCAGACATTGTGGTGGTTGACAAGCAAAAGAAGAAGGCAATGGTGATAGATGTAACAATCTCAAGTGACTGTAACATCAGGAAGAAGGAGCACACAAAACTCGAGAAACACAAATGGCTGAAAAAGGAAATACAGAAGTTGTGCAGAGTCAAAGAATCAGTAGACCCAGTGGTCATTGGAGCAGTCGGTGCTGTGACCTCCAAACGATGAGTGGGTCCAACAGATTCCAGGAACAACCTCAGATATGTCTGTCCAGAGAGTAGCCCTAGGAAGAGCTACTGAACAGAACCTTTAAATTCCTTTGGTAGAGAACCCAAGTTAGAAGTGAAGTAGAACTGCCCAAGTAGAAGAGTAGGCCGAACTACAACTTGTCATAAAAAAAAACAAAAAAACAATGGCAGTGTATAAAATTGTATCTTTGTCCTAATTAGTTAGTTTTGTTGTCGTTGTTGGGAATGTTGCATTTATGAATAGATCTGAAGCAAAGTAAATTTAAAATTAGAATTAAACACATTGTTTACTTTTTAAACCTCCATTATTATTAGTGTACGGTGTCAAGATGATAATAAAAATCGCCAACTAAATACATTAACAAACTAGACTTGTGCAATTGTTCTCTTGATGGAAAAGCTTCAATGCTGTACTCAGTGTAAAAAAAAAAAAAAAACATTTTCACTAGCTTGAACTACATGAGGCCAGTTTGTCACTGCACTGATCATAAAGAGAACCAGCACTGCCAGACATATGATAATTATTTTATTTATGCAATAGTTTAAGGGTGAATATGATTAATAATTTTTGAAAAGTGCAACTGTCATTCCCTGCTGAGCGGTATAGAGTCAAACCAGTACAACAATTAACTTTTTGGCAACTCTGAAACAATGTAAGACTTAGATTTTCTCAGATCTTCTCAGACCGTCATAAAAAATAAAAAATAAACTCAAAGGAAATATTTATTTTAATGATAATGGTTTCTCACTGCAAGTGTGTTTTGTTTGCAAAGTACCACAGTCAAAGTTTAACTTGACTTCTGTCTGTAGCTCACTGTGGTGAATTCTTAAACACACAAAAAACCCAAGGCTTCAATAAAACTCCCTGCTAACCCATAAGTAGACCAGGAACCAGTCAGTGTGGAAACAAAAGCTCCTTCACAAGCCGGAAAACCCACCACTGTCGTCTAGAACTTATCTCAAGTTCCCACAACTTCCCTTCACTGCACTTCTTTTTCTTTTCAGTGATAGCAGTTTTTTCCCCGTTTTCAACACAGATGTTCCATCATGACAATACTTTAAAACATGGAGCTTTTTTACCAGTCAACAATATTGTTCATGCAAACCTGTTTCAAAATGGAAGGAGGAAGATACCCTTAAGAGGTAATCGCAACATTGAAACCATCTCATGTCCACCCATACATCTTACACAATAATTATTATAATAAAGTGTAAGTTGTATGATTAAATATATCACAAAGTGAATCACATCAGTTGTTGTCATTACCATTCCTTAAACTTTTCCCCTTTGTGGGGTCAATTTTACCAATAACTGAACCTCCCTATCATCGTCACTAGTCCAATGACACAAACTACGCAGACCTGAGGGAAGTAGATCAGTCAATATTGTTTCATTTCCTCAGGAGTTACAGATTTAGTCAATGCCAACCTTTTTCTTCAGTTTAACGAGCAGTAAGCAAGCCTTAAGCTGCTGTTTGCTTTTCTTTACATTTCAGAGTTACTGTTGCAACATCCTTTCAGGAGAGGGTAGTTGTTCAACAGTTTTTACTCTAAGTTAAATGGTGAAAAGGAACAACAGTTTGAATGAAAGTAAACACACAAACAAATAAAGAAATAAATAAATAGCATTTCTATGTGCCCAGATAGCAGCAAAAATCTAATTTAAAAAACGTGTAATTTGCATTTTATTGCCTCCTAATGTCCTCACAGTTGATAATGCATAATTTTATCCTGTGCTTAAAGTTTTGAAACTCCACCTAGTTTACTCTGTACTTTATGACTCTCTGTTGTCGAGTGCAGTGTTCTTTACTGAACCCAGAGGCAAGCTTAGCTCTTGTCACATGTGGCAGAAAATGGCTATAATATGGTAAGGAGGCTCATCCACAGTGTAAAGCTTTTTAACAAAGAAACAATTTAGACACCACAAAATGATTTTATACTCACAAAATTGTGTTCATTAAATGAGTATGGATGCATTAATAGATTATTATTATTATTATTAGAAATAGTCATTTAACGTTGTGCTTTTATTTAAACTCAGTACAGACAAGACATTGTGGTGAGAGTTCATTAAATTATATTGTTCCATTTGCAAACAACTTTCTTATAAACACACTGAAAGCTGTTTGGAAGCCACAAAACAGAACTGATACAGAACATTATAGATTAATCTTAAAACCCCATCTGTTTAAAAAAATGTTTTTATTTCAGAAATTACTTAAACAATGGAGTCTGAATGTTGAATGACCAATATAAACTGTTGAAGAGGCTAAAACTGGTTTGCTAAAGCTAAAAGAAACATAGTACTAGCTAAGAGTGGCAAAAGGTAAGCTGTAGTACTTAAACATACTGTAGATAGAAAGTAAAAGTAGCAAATTAGTGGCTAGGAGCTAAAATCAGTCTAGTAAACAGTAGGGAAAGGGTAGTTAAAAGCTACACAAAAAGTAGCAGAATAGTATCAAGGAGCAGTAAAAAGGTGGCTAAAATCTAAATCCAGTAACAGGTTGTACAAAGCTAAAGTAGTAGCTAAAAGCTAAGAATAGCAAAACACTCAGAAAATGTTTTGCCAACCTTAAAAAAAAAGTACAGGTAGTCCCCGATTTACGAGCGCTCTGATCTGCGAGGTTCCAGACTTACGAGCTGCACATTTTTGGAAAAAACGAAAAAAATACTGAGTTTTCATGTGTTTTTTCACTTCAGTTAGCAAGTTAAGCATATAAACACACGTTTCCGATCATTTTTATGCACTCAAAAGTAGTTTTTAGATGAAAATAGAGTGTTTTTAGGTGCGCTAGCGAAAACCGTTCCAATTTACGAGCGGATTTCCGGATTTACGAGCGAAATGGCGGCCGTTCCAAATTACGAGATTTCCGGTTTACGAGCGCCTCGCTGTGACGGATCTCGCTCGTAAATCGGGGACTACCTGTAACAAAAAGGCTATAGCTCAAAGATACAAGTAGCAAAAAGCTAGTAAAAAGCTAAAATGAGCACAACGGTATCCAGAAACCAAAAGTAAAAAAATAAAAAAATAAACTGTAGCTTGCCGTTACTGGAAGCACAATGAAACAAAGCAAAAGGCTAACTAAACAAACAAATATACAGACGCTGATTTCAACAAGAACAATGTTTCAGAAGGTATTGAAAAAAATGTTTGTATTTCTGCAGAAATACAATTTGTAAAATAATTTATATATTTTGAAATATAATCAGACATGCAAGGTAGCCATATAGTGTATCTACCGGTACCTTGTTACTTTTTGAGATACTTTTTTTGTTGTTGCTTCTTTAAGTTTGATATGATGACATCTAACTGCACTTAAAGCCTTAAACCATGTTGTCCCTAGAGTCCTCATGCTCGTAATGGTTTGACACTAATTAGACCTGCTGCTCCCATCTCTACAGCCTACATAACAGTTTATTTTATAGTGTAAATACCTTTGATGGTGGTAGGATATGTAAAGCATGGCAAGGAGCTAACTGGTTTTCTAACTTTTTGCCTTGCTGAAACTTGTCTTTGCATTTTTCATGTTTGTTTTTACTCTCTATTTACGTTTCCATAGCAATTTTCAATTAAGTGCAGCTTCTTTGCTGCATGGTCTGTGAATACAGTAGTCAAGCAGGAGTTGCTAGACTGAATTGTGCTAAGACAATAAAGTAACCATACTATTGAATTTCTTTAGAGGAAGTTTGGAGGAAAGGAAGCATGTGGTCTGTTGTCAAGTGGTTTTCTCTGTGGATGAGAGGGATGTGTCTGAATTCTATCATTCGGAGTAAAATGACAATCCACGGGCAGCCACAACACAATCAAACAATTGCAGACATGCATGCATAATACAAATACTTGCAGTGGAAAACTTGGACATGCATACCATCTGCTTATGACACAGGAGACTTCATTGTTTTTGGCTGTGAATAAGTGAGCAGAGTTCAAATTTGCATCCCTTGTGTTTCTGGCAAACGCAGCATGTCTTAGTGCAAAGTTGGAGTGATAAAACTGTTGCAAAACAAAACACCTCCTCATCAAAAGGGGGCTAATAAAGTCCTCAATATACTTAAATGTAGCCTTAGATAAATAGAATACCCATTTACCTCTGCATTGGTGTTGTTGTCCAAAGTGTATTATTGATGTTCTTATTGACATTCAATGAAGGGAAACCCTTTCAGAAAACCACAGGGAGCAGTGTAAATCCTGTAAACTTCTCGAGCAAGCGCAAAGAGCTACTTTCTTTTTAACACAATTACAAGACGGCAATAATGTCACCGTGTTCGAACCATTTTTGATTTACCAGTGGACATGATGTTGCCTTTTCATCAGCTTATTATTATTAAGTGGACTGGTTAAATGTGTTTCCCCTGGACAATCCTCCTTTTTGCCTCACTCTTAGTGTGGTATCGATCTTCCCAGTGTACCGTCCCCTACTGATTTCATTAGACTAGCTGCTGTTAATTACTCCACACTATAAGCTTTTGCTATTTCAATTGGACCAACAAATTGGGTGAATGAAAAAAAGGGAGTATAGGAAGAGCTCTCTGGCAGCTGTAACAGTGGACCTCTTTTATGTCTGTGGCGCTTGTGTCCAGATCCCACGTCGCACGGTAATTAGAAGAAAAAAAAAAGCCATCATTGTTGCTTTTTCTCATCAAATTATGTAGAAAAGGGCTATTGCAGTAATTGTTTTAAAGGGTTCATTTATAAAAGCTTTGCCACACAGCTCTAGTGTGGTTGAAAGGGGAGGCTGAGAATTACAGCTTTTTTCCCCAATGCAATGGATCAAATGTTTTGAAGTGGAGTTCTGCGTAAAGGTTATGAACAATTAACATCTTATTTGTTCTAGATAACTATTTGAAAGCCTCAGATTGAAGAAAAGGAGCTGAATTCAAATTATGCTGACAAACTAGTTGAGGCCTGCACAGAGTCAAAACCCACGTAGATTATGGCTGATTTAAAAATACCTTCCAATCTAAAAATATAGTAAATCATGCAATTATGTAACTTCTGCACTGCTGTAAGTTTCACATTACTGTAGATTAGTGGCAATGTATTACTAGTGGAAGTGTCCATGTGAGTTATGGCGCTTTGAAGGGTGTCACATTTTGAAGATCTGTTTATTTTAAAGAGCCATTTAATTTTGAACTGTAGAGATGTTACACCGTGCGCCGTACATTGTGACGTATGACGTAAGGACTGTGCTTTATCTTGTCAAGCAGTAAACAATCCCTCACATCCTTAGCTGCTGCACTACTCCTCTTGGAAAACACAAAGAAATCACAATGAGAAAAAAAAAACTGTAGTAGTTCCAGTGTTTGTCAAACAGAGGTCGCTCTCCTTGCCCAGCTGCAAGCGATCACCTGATGAACTCTATAGGTACCGTATTTTCCGGTCCCACCGGAATATAGGTCGTTTTGTCCAATTATTTCCAAAAAATTGGAAAAATCCATAAACAGGTCGTACCTAAATATAGGTTGCACCTACGTCACCGCCGAGGTAACGCGTCACCGCTGAGAAAACCCGGAAATATGGACCGAGTGTTTAGCTCTGTTGCAAATGTCTGCCACAGGAGCGCACAGCAAGGCTTTTAAGAAGATTAACACGGTAAAAACAATTATTTGTTTGCTAAAAATTATAGCTGACATTATAGCACAAGGGTTAGTGGTTTATTAGCCGACTGGTTTATGAGCTATTTATAATATTATAAACGGAAATAAAATGAAAGCTAACAGAGACGAGTCCGTCTCTCAAAATACGAATAAAAAAATCAAATTTTATCTCAAATATTTCATACAGGGCAACAGTTTGTAAATTAAAGCCATATAATTACACTCTGTGAGTAGAAAAAATATCCGCCAAGTGGTTTATGAGCTATTTATAACATTATAAACGGAAATAAAACGAAAGCTAACAGAAACGAGTCCGTCTCTCAAAACACGAATAAAAATTCGAATTTTATCTCAAATGTTTCATACAGGGCAACAGTTTGTAAATTAAAGCCATATAATAACACTCTGTGAGTAGAAAAAATATCCGCCGAGTGGTTTATGAGCTATTTATAACATTATAAACGGAAATAAAATGAAAGCTAACAGAGACGAGTCCGTCTCTCAAAACATGAATAAAAAAATCAAAATTTATCTTAAATGTTTCATACAGGAAAAAGTTTGTAAATTAAAGCCATACAATTACACTCTGTGAGCAGAAAAAATATCTGCCAAGTGGTTTATGAGCTATTTACAACATTATAAACGGAAATAAAACGAAAGCTAACAGAAACGAGTCCGTCTCTCAAAACACGTATAAAAATTCGAATTTTATCTCAAATGTTTCATACAGGGCAACAGTTTGTAAATTAAAGCCATATAATAACACTCTGTGAGTAGAAAAAATATCCGCCGAGTGGTTTATGAGCTATTTATAACATTATGGTGCATGTACTGCATCCTGCCGCAAGAGCCTCCAGCGCATTGTGAGAGCAGCTGAGAAGATAGTCGGCACCTCCTTCCCCTCACTGCAGGACTTACACAGCAAACGCCTCACTCGGAAAGCCCACCGCATGGCAGGTGATCCCACACACCCACTACACAGCCGCTTCAGACTGCTGCCATCAGGGAGGAGACTGAGGAGTCTCCAGGCTCGAACCAGCAGACTGAGAGACAGCTCTGTTCATCAGGCAGTCAGGATGCTAAACACTCTGCCTGCTCTGCCCCCCCTCCCATTTGAACTGCCTTAACACTAAAACTTTCTCACACATTACCACACAACACAAAGATTTTAACACTGGACTCTGTGTCATCAAACGGTTTATTCACTAAGCTCTCGGTCATGTGCTCATACAGTTTGCACTACTTCTCATACTTGCACTAATGTTTGTATTACATCACTGCCTATAATCATAATACTGTTTACATTCTCTGTTTACATTTATTAATACTGTTTACTTTTATTACTACTGCTTACATGTAACTACTACTGTTTACATTTACACTACTCTAATATCTACACCACTGCTGATACATATACAATGTGCTCTGAACGGTCTTATTTAGGGATGCCCAATGTGCCTTACTGCATATGCCACTTTTTGCCTCTATAACAACATCAACTACTACCTCATACATATACTGTGTACATTAACTCATACGCTGCTTTGCCACTTTGCAAATGTCAATGCTAGAAACCTTTAGTTTATTTTAGTTATACTTTTTATACTCTTTTTTTTATACTAGTATGCAAAAACTCAGGACAGTATTATGTTCATTAAATGTTTAATGTTTTAGTTTTAGAGTTGGTGTAAATTTTCATACTCTTATTCCACTATGCAAAAAACTCAGGACAGTGTTAGTTTTACTATTTTATGCTTATGTCAATTATTATATGTTTCAGTGTTTCAATGTTTAGATGTTTACTGTTGCACCGAGGGACTGAGAGAAACGCAATTTCGGTCCTGTGTATGTCCTGTACAGTACATATTGCAGATCTGACAATAAAGTTGACTTTGACTTTGACTTTGACTTATAAACGGAAATAAAATGAAAGCTAACAGAGACGAGTCCGTCTCTCAAAACACGTATAAAAATTCGAATTTTATCTCAAATGTTTCATATAGGGCAACAGTTTGTAAATTAAAGCCATATAATTACACTCTGTGAGCAGACAAAATATCTGCCCAGTTGTTTATGAGCTATTTATCTAAATAGTAGGTATCTGTTTACGGTAGCTAACCGCTAACAACAAAGCTAAAATATCATTTTTGTTTTTTATCTCAAACATCTCATAAAGCTAGTCACTTGTAAATGTCCATACAGTGATTACATTCTGTAAGTTTCATAAAAATCTGCCGAGTGGTTCTTGACTTAGCTTGCTAACAAACAGCTAACAAACACAGAGCTAACAGTAGTTACCTCCAGACCAGGAGGCCGGGCAGCGACAGAGTCAGTCCGAGCAGAGGAGGCTCTTTTTCGGACACATGAGCTGGAAACAGTCGGTGGACTCTCTGTGTCCCCTATCAACAATAAGTAAGATGCGTTCATACTTTACAAAAGACCTGAGCTATCCCTTTAAAAAGTTGGCTTTGAGCAGGCAGTTCATTTAAACACTTTTCTATTCATGTATGCATATCTGTTTACATGGCTCATGTGACAGCTTTAACAAACTTCATTTTTTTTGCGTTACGCCAAATTAAAATACAACACCTCACTTTCCTGACACACCAATTTGTCTTCTTAGGGAAGGTATTAAAAGTGTGTGATGTGGTACATAGCTGTGCAAAGTTATAATTAGGCTTCATTTAATACCCTATGTCATAAGATTACATGCACAGTGCATGGCATCTAAAGCGCACTCAAATCACAGGGGATGTAATTGATTAACCATATGAGAGTGGGAACCAGATGATGAGGATGATGCTCTAAATCCATGTTAAATCAATATCGTCACTTCCTACACATCAAGGGATTATTGACAGAAATTACAAGCAGCTTTAATTGCCGACTACAAACAGATGTGGTTATTTTTTCAGCTTGGTGCTCTAATGTGTGATGTGAGCCACTAACATTTCACTCTTACTTAAGTAATCATGTCGCAGCAAGGCGGGACAGTGTTTCAGCGTCGACACATTACAAACCGCACGAGTGACATTTATAGGATCTTTCGGATCTATCATGTAAGCGATGCCCTTTCCTCAAGGTTGAGTGTATTCTGGCTGAAATGATTTTACTCGATGCAGGAGAGGCAATTCAGAGAACTCCCTTTGGCCGAGATAATAACTTCATCATAATTAGCTTTTGGTGCTCAGGAGTGTTGAATTGTCAGTTCCAGTGGGATCTGGGCTGATTTATTGCTTGATTTAATTACGTATCAAAATTCAATTAGACGTGCTTTCAACCAAATTCAAAAGTGAGGTTTGTCGAGCTCTCTTGAATTCAGAAAAAAAAAAAAAACTTGAAGGACATCCTTCATACCACTGTGACATCCATCTAAATAATTATCACTTCCCTCCTTAAAAAAAAATCACTACTGTGCTGGAAAAAGCTATGCTAGTTTAAAAGATTATTTTTTTCTTTTTTTTTTAACCACACCATTACTTTTATCTTTTACATCTTCACCAACATCAAACAGCATCAAATAGTGTAAAAGAGGCATTGAGTCAGTGGTGACGGGAGAGGGTTGCAGGTACTTTACCAAGTGAAGATACATGACAAAATGCTCTTTGAGGTTGACTACGACTGAGGAGGTGTCTGACTTTTTTTTTAACCCACATCACTCACTGCCAGCTCACCCCTTTTTGCAACAGACTACACAAAGCTAAATAGAAGAGCTGCTTTGAATGTGTCACAGAAGCCTCCAAGAGCTACACTGATCTTTACTACTATGCAAATTTAGGATGTCATGGGGTGTCTATGGTAAAAAGCCAAGGAAGGGGAAAAAAATAAAAATCAGCTGCAGGTTTCTGATGGAAGTGTAGTCTTAACCGTATTGTAAATATATACGGTGACAGTTTTATTAGGTAAAGTAATACCTTTAGCCACGTTCTACTCTTTTTGAAGCATTTCTTCAGCAAGGTTCCTGAGGTGTTACATAGGAATTCTGAGCTACACTGACTTGATGAAGAGAAAAAGATTTTTTTTAGCGATGCGTTATGTTGTGAACATTACACTTCATCTTGCCACTAAAGCATTTTTATTATTAAACTGTGATCTGGGGAGTGAACAGACCACTGGAGGAAACTAAGGTAATTTCCTGAAGCCATCTTGAAATGATGACATATTGTCTTGCGAGACAACTCCCTTCTAAAAAAACGCACACACACACACAAAATGAAGGGCTGCACCTGGTCAGCATTATTGCTGTATTTATAGAGGCGAGGCTAACATAAATATACCAAACTTTGGCAGACGCAAATACTTTTTCTACTTACAGTGAAGTTTTATTTTGTTTCCAATGATATCAAGTATTTGCTTGCATTCTTGAAATAAACATCCGGCCATTTTGCAACACGGACACTAAAAGTTGCAACCTAGATAAGATCACTTTGGATACAGCTGGCTTTTTCTGTTTATCCTACATACAGTAAATACCCCGAATTTAAGCAAAATAGTAGAATAAAACCAATAATAAAATATTTATACATGAATAAAAATTGACACCTTCATATGATTATGTCATCTTCTTTGATGTGTGAGTAAATAAGACAGAATCATGCCAAGTCATCTGCTGTTTTAAAAGCTATAACTGGCTATCTGTCCACACTATTGCTGGATATTTTTAAATATGAGATTTTTTTTGCTGCATTAGCATCTCCCATCCACACCCAAATTAAACTTTTATGAGAAAATTTGACATTTATTTAAAAGCTCGTAACATAGTGGATGCATGTAGATATGTGAATTATGTGCTTAAATGGTTAATAACTAAGAGGAAACTGTAAATAGTATAAAATAAATAAACACGTTTTGGGAATCCTTAGTAAATATAAGCATAGTATTTTGATTTCTTTAAAGCCAATGTCCGAGTGTGAAGTGGCTGGGCAGCTCAGCACCTTTCAAATATTAAAGGTAATGGTCCTGTCCTAAAATAGTGGACCGTCTTCTGGTTTGGAAGTGAGGTGTTGCCTCAAGTGGAGCAGTTCAAGTACCTTAGGGTTTTGGAGTGAGGGAAGTATGGAGCGTGAAATAGATTGATGCAGTTTCTGTAGTATTGTAGACTTTGTACCTGTCCATTGTGGTGAAGAGGGAGCTGAGCTGTAAGGTGAAGCTCTCTGATTACAGGTCAGTCTATGTTCCTACCATCATCTATGGTCCTAAACTTGAGATAGTGTTTGAACGAAGGAGAAAGTGGAGACAGGCGGTCAAAATAAAATTTCTCCTCAGGGTAGCTGGACTCTCCCTTAGAGAGAAGGTGAAAAGTTCAGTTATCTGAGAGAGATTTGAAGTAAAGCCGCAGCTCCACATCGAGAGGAGCCAGTTGAGGATGCCTCCCCCACATACCTTTCTAGGGAGGTTTTCCAGGCATGTACAACTTGGTGGAGAGACCTCAAGAAGAACACCCTGGAGTCCTTCCCAGAAGAGCTGGAAGGGGTGCCAGAGATGTTTGAACCTCCCTGCTCAAGTTTCTGCCCCATGACTGACTCCGGAACAAGCAGCAGATGATGGATGGATGGATGGATGGATGGATGGATGGAGGGATGGGAAATGTCAATTATTCTCAAAGTCTTCCTCTTGGAGCCAGGACAATAAGATCTCTTGAACACTTTAAACACAGCTGAAGATCCTTCTCTTTCAAATGTGTTTTTGTGTGCGAGTGTGTGGAGGGAGGGTGTGGGGGAGGTTCACCTGCTCTAGAAGCCGTGATTGAATTGTTTTTCAATTGGTATTTCGATTTTTATTAAGGCTTTGCTTTACACGTCTGTGTATATTACCTTATACTGTACATTATAAGAAGTGCTATGGATATACATTTACTTTTCCTCTCCAGTTTTTCAAGACACTGTACTTTAAGAATGTACTACTTAAGTTTGTATTCTATAGAGAAATAATATATAATAAAATTTAAATGTACATTTTTACAAGATTCCCATCAGACAATGAGCCATATTAGAAAGGCACACCACTATCCCCAACCAATCAGCCCAAATAGAGACCAACTCCTTTCCGCATTCTCAAGGTGTCAGATATTGCAGGTTCATGAAATTGTTTCTGAGACAGATGAAAGGTGTTCCTTGGCATCAGCACTTTGACACCCCAGTCCCAGCAATCTTTTATACTAACAGCACACAGTGGGCTGAAATGATTGCCTTATTTCCAAAGTGAATGGTTAAAGTCAAGGGATTTCATTGCAAGACTTCTTACAACATCGTTTCTGAAATTACACAAACATGGTGCCATAATATAAGCAGCAAAGAGTTAAAGGTTTGTTGTTGTTGTTGTTGTTGTTGTTGTTGTTGTTGTCACTTTACGGGATTTAATTGGGGATCTTATAGGACTACCGTAAACACCGGTGTATAATACGCACTTTTATTGCTCATTTGAATGTCCTACGTATTATACACCGAAGCGTATTATCTACAGATTTTTTCCCATATTTTTAAACCCATTTTTGGCTCTGATTCGCTTTTTCATTTTGGCCTAAAAATGGTGCAGTACCAGTTTCGGCCGCTATGGGCGCTAATGCACCCTGTAGTCTGTTTACCTGCAGACTGTACCTGGAGGCGTATCCTGGCGCCAGCTAGTGGCCATAAAAAAGACTGTCACGGCAGCGCGTATTATACACCGAAGCGTATTATCTACCGATTTTTCTGATTTATTTCCAAATATTGGCAAAAGCGTATTATACACCGGAGCGTATTATACACCAGTGTTTACGGTAAGTTCCGAGAGATTGGCATTTTGTTTCCCTTTTCAGTAATTTAATTTAGTTATTAAATGAAGTACTCTTGTTACCTTACTATTATTGGAAATCACCTTTTTTAGCCCAAAAGAACAAATTATTGGCCAATGGACATTATCATAATAGCCGTCGTGAGGTGAGAGTTTTTCCTTTTATACGCACTAAAGTTAACATCTTTAGGAATCTAATGTGGTTTGATTTATTCATATCCTGTTTTTTGTTCCTCTTTTATAATGTATGCTAATGGACTTACTGATATTTAAACGTACATAGAGAAATGTGAGTCTCTGCATTATTAATTGCCAAAAGTAATGAAGATAGGTCTCCTGCAGCCAATATGTTGTTGCTTTTAAAATATACAACAAAAGGAAAAAGAAAAACACTGATAACTAGAGTCTGTTGTAATGAAAAACTAACCCCAGTGCCATTGCTGAAATAAATCACGTTCTTTGTAACGAGCCATTTTCTGCTCATAGCAGAAGGGTGAGCCGTTGTAGTTCCTTATAATGTAGCCTGACAAATTGATTTGCATAAAAGTGTAAATTTTATTCACTCATCTGAACTGTCATTTGGTTATTTATATCATTTCTAAAGTTTCTACATTACGGGGAATTAACTGGTTGCTCAAACGTTTTCACTCAAAGGTTGTAGTTTAGGTGAGTTTCACACCAGCTTTTGGTGCTGATGATGATTTTCGCCATGATAACAAAACTGGTGACATATTGTTGCAGAATGAAACTACATGTATTTTATTTGCCTATGTTAAGCTACCTGTACTTGCTCAGCCAGGCAGAAAATGCATAACTGGACAACCCTGTCCTGACCGCCTGCATGGTGAGTCACAACAGCTTGACTCACTGTTTGAGGAGAAAGCAATGACGTGCATGAATTAAAGTGATCAGTAAGTGTCCTATCAAAGAAAAAAAAACTATCAAAAAATAGAGACTGGGAGCCCAACTGATGTGTCAAAACCTTGTTATCAAGATTCAGCAGTAATGTGAATTGTTCATCTGTTTGATGTGTCTTCCATTGCAACATGTGACAGTTTTCTTCATTGAGACTGACAGAAACATTGTCCATAGATTGTGATGTGCAGAGACATCCTGAATCACAAGCTCATGTTTGAAGCAAGGAGCCCAACTCACTGTCATCCACTGACAAACACAAAGCACCCCGATTATACTGATTAATGATTCCCGAAACCTTTACGGAATTGATCTGCGGCGCAGAGGGAGTTGCTCCCGTCTTAAATTTAAACACGCAGATGTTAGCTGTAATGTTATTCAGCGGATGTCATCTGGGCCTCCCAATGTATTCACTGTCATTGTTCACATATTACCACAGGCATAAAGATTTCACTGAGAACCTTGTGAATCATTAACAATCCAAATGACTGTGGCCCCATTACAAATTTCAATGAGGACCCAACAACAAGAAGTGAGAATACTTTATTAATGACTGCCACAATAACAGCCTGCTCTCGGCTGAAACTGTGACAGGTCCTGATTGGGAGCAACTTCATTAGTATCTCGTTAACGTCAATGTAATTTCTTTATTAAACTGACATCAATTTTTATCTTTAAAATATTAAATTTAGAGTAGAGGGAATGGCAATATTTTCATCTTCATGGGATTTGTGTGAAACTAATTTGAATTGTATTTCACTACACGCAGGGCTTAAACTGAGCCGGATCCTGGTGGAACATGATCCAAGAACTCTCTTACTTTGACAGGGTGTGTTCCGGTAACTGTTTACTTAGATTCGATAACTCTCAGGCTTACTAATAATAAAGTTATGAACACATTTGACTGTCTTGAATGAATAAAATCTACATAATTACATAAACACTAATTTTAAACATAACAGCCACTTATGAGCGTCTTAATATCAAAGTCAAAGTCAAAGTCAACTTTATTATCAAAACTGCAATATGTACAGGACATACACAGGATTGAAATTGCATTTCTCTCTCAGTCCCTCGGTGCAACAGTAACCATTTAAACACTAAACACTAAACAATTAATAAACAAGCATAAAATGAAATAATAAAAGTTTAGTACTGTCCTGAGTTTTTTGCATAGTAGTTTTTCATAGTAGTATAAAAGTATAAAAAGTTTCACCAACACCAAAAACACCAACATTTAATAACCATAATCATAAAATGAAATAGAGTGTAATACTGTCCCGAAGTATAAAGTATAAAAAGTGTATCTATAAAATAAATGAAGGTTCTGGCATTTGACATTTGTAAAGAGTGACAAAGCAGCATATGAGGTTAATGTACACAGTATATGTATGAGGTACAGTAGTTGATATTTGATTTGATATATAATATCACATAGGAGCTGCCCCTTCAAGTAATAATTTCCACTTTTAACCTTTAAAAAAAATCTGCTCCTAAAAGTTCAGTCATGGGCAATTTAGTTATTGTTACGTCCACTGATTTCTAGAGTTCTCTTACTAGAGGACAACCTTTCTCCTCCTTTGCTTGTTTACAGGCCTGCTGTCACACCATGGTGTAACACCTGGAATCACTTCCTCCTCATCAGTGGACTGCATGAAAGCTTTAGTGATCCAGTGTCACACCCCTTTCTCCTTGGGCATTTCTACTTGGTTCTGAGCAGTGTGGCTGACTCTGAACTCTATATGCAAATAATTTTGAGCAACTCTGAGTTGATTTGTTAACGTCTGTGAACAGTTCAATTTAAGAAATCTTTTGTTTAGATGGGAAATTTGGTAGGGGTTCTCTGCCATTTTTAACTATCTTTTCTCCTGTTTTGTGGCCACCCAGGGAGCAAATTGTAGTTTTAGTTTTGTTCGATAAGAGGTGATTTTGTTTTCTGGCCAGAAGGGACATTCTTTTGTTTGTTGTTTTGGCCTTGGAGACCCTGACGTTCATGGCTTCCTATCCTGTCTGTAACACCCAAAATTCTTACTTTGATTAAATTATTGTAATGCCATGTTGGTTTGTTTTTGAGTCATTGGCTTTATATTTAGTTTACAATTTTTATGTTACCCCTTGCACCTCCTACACTTATTCCAAGGGTTGTAAAAATTATAAACACACAAATATAATTAAACGGCACAACTAAATTGCAAATCAGTTTTACAATTTAAGTGGGCCATTAATAAAATGTTAATTATTTATAAAAAAAATAAGAGACGTTTGATGGGTAACCATGTGATGTACAAATCACAAGCGCCAATTTGGCTAAATAACAGCAATCAAAATGTTGAAGACAATTCAATTTACTTTCATTTAAAAAAAAAAGTCTTCTCATTGTACAAGTAAACGATCAAGGCTTGAAGCACATGAAGGCAGTGGCATTGGAGATACTGAAGCAGGTGTAAGGATTACTTTGTACAAGTCACTGGTTGCAAGTGTTGTTTCCTTTAATACTGTCTGATGGTATGGGAACCGCCTAGCCAGAGACAAGAACAAGTTGTCCCGGGTGGTCAAACAAGGTGGTAAAGTCATTGGTCATCAACAATTGAAACTTAAGACTTGCACAGTCTGGTTCTGGAAAAAAAAGCAATACAGGTTTACAATGACCCAACTCATCCACTGCAACCATTATTCAGGTTGGTACCATCTGGCAGAAGACTGCTGGTTCCTACAGAAACATCGGTGCAAAAAGTAATTTGTTCCCTCTGCTGTAAGTGTACATAACATGGGGCCTATTTAAACACAGCCTCACATGGCAACCCCCTGTCTGCTGGGATGTTTTCATATTTTTTATGTATTGTGTATTTTAGAATGTTTTTCTTATTGGGTTAGCAAAGCTTTTATATGTTTTATGATATTTTTAACTTTTTTTCCATTTCATGGAATGTTATGTACAATAAAGTTATACTGATTGATTGACTGATGCTTGACTGAGGCGAAGCATGCTCTATTCACACATGGAGAGCTGTTAGTCAGGTTATTTCTTGTTGCCCTCTAAAATAGTTATTGAATCAAGTGTTTACAAATGTAGGTAAATGTAGATTAGCAATCTGTTAAAATACACCAGAATGCATGAAATGGTATGTACTGCATTAAAAAAATTCTGGGGGAGAACCCCCAGATACACCACCCTCCTGGCATTGTTTGATTTACAAATCAAGCACTGACTACACACTGTGTAAATATTCAAATGATTCTGAATTTAATACAGTGGGGTGTAAAATACACATGCAAACATACTGTATATATAAAAAAAGGTAATAAAACAATTGTTTGCAAAACATGCTTGTAAAACTTAGTTTTTTTATTTGCTGTTTAAACTAAAAATAAATAAATAAATGAATAAATAAATTTAGTAATTATTATGCTTGTCAGCTCAGGGACAATGAACATCATAAAGAGGGCAGATATCCGTTTTTAAAATTGTTTTTATAATGTGACATTATTATAGTTTGTTCAGCTGTAAAAAAAAAAACAACTGGTTGTTTTTTTAATTGATGTTCAAGCAAGTTTGATATAAATTAAATCCTGCTTAACTGACTGTTATAAAAAAAAAACACCGACTGTCTAAGAAGCCTGTGAAAAGTTTGATATAAATTAAATCCTGCTTAACTGACTGTTATAAAAAAAAAACACCGACTGTCTAAGAAGCCTGTGAATACGGTTTCTATTTTAATGTCAGCTCCACTGTGTGTGTGTGTTTTTTTTTAACATTGTAAAAGTACGTTTTTGAAGTGCTAAACAACTCCAACAAGTGACGAAAAGTGTGGATGTCAGTGGATGGTGCAACATACTGTATGTCTTCCTTATCTTAAACTTATCCTTTAGCAAACCAACAACAGATGATGCAAATTAAGGTTGCGCAATAAAAAAATGTATCACAACTGCAATTCAGTTGTGCACCATATCAGTACTACAAAAGAGTGCAGTAAACTGCAGGTTGCATGTCAGAAAAATATTTAGAAGTATTGGTCGAAATACAAAGCTGTTAGAAAATGTGAACATCATCATAATAATAAAAAAGGTGAAAGGTAGTGAATGTATTGTAGTTCATTCAATAATAACATTAATTTTCCATGATTTTTTAATCATATTCTGCAGTCATAATGCAGACTGACTGATTTTCCTATAAAATAATATTAAAAGATTAGGACCAGTCAAGTTAATGTGTGGCTGATGGTGCAACAGCTAGCTTCTGCTGACTGTGCTTGCAAATATTTACACTGATGGTGCAACAGCTAGCTTCTGCTGACTGTGCTTGCAAATATTTACAATTTTCTAAAACGGCACTGGTTTGAACCCCTGCAATTTTTAAAAAAATATATCTGAGTTATTTTAAGATAGCAGCAGTCTACTTTAACCTTGGCCCATCTCGCACAAGCTGTTGGCACATCCGTCCAGTCAGAACTGAACTTATTTTTCTTCTAAGCTCATTGAAAGAGCTTTCTAAAGCAGGTAAGATAATAAATGCTTACCTGTGTACTCTTTCCACAGAACATCACTTTAATGTGGAACTTTAAAATGAGACTTCCTCAGTGATATCAGTGCCAAGATTAGAAGTGTTATTAGTATAAAAGTCAACATTTTCTTCTTTCAGCTGGCTCCTCTTCAGGGGTCTCCACAGTCATTCATCCACCTCCATCTCATTCTGTCCTGTCCTCATTCCTCTTTGGCCTTCCTCTTTGTATTTTTCCTGGCAGCTGCATTTCTAGCATCCTTCTACCAATATACCCACAATCCCTTCTCTGGATATGTCCAAACCAGCCTCTTTAACTTCATCTCCCAGTTGTTCAACATGTGCTGTACCTCTAATGATCTCATCCCTAATCGTGTCCATCCTTGTCACTCCTAAGGAGAACCTCAGCATCTTCTTTTCTGCCAGTTCCAGTTCTTTCTCCTGTCTTTTTGTCAATGCCACTGTCTCCAGACCATACAGCATAGCTGGTCTCACCACTGTTTGGTTAACCTTTCCTCTGACCTTTGTTGACACCCTCCTCTCACTCCTCAAACTTTTCTCCATCTACTCTATCCTGCCTGGACTTTCTCAGTGTAAAAGCAAAAATATTCCACTAATATTTCAATTCTCCTTATCAGTAATCGTCATCAGCAGGCTGTGTTCAGTCATTAGAAGTCAGTCTTGTCTAAATCAATATGATTATTTTAATTACTTTTTCAATAATTTATTTAATCGCTCAAAGCTTCTTCATATAAGGCAAAAAAAATTGTCAGTTCTCATAAATTTTCCAACAAAAGTAGACATTGCCACGTGACACACACACACACACACACACACACACACACACACACACACACACATCTTCATTAAATGTCAGGTTTTCTGGCCAGTTCAAAGTCTGCCGCTGCCGCCCCTGGTGTAATTTAAAAGCTACTTAGTACAAAGCTGTTTCTTCTCTGCAGCCTGCCTCACTCGACTGGAGTCCATCATCACCATCAATGTAAACTTTTCCTCACTGCCTCTTAATACTTGCAGTCCTTCTTCCCCAACAATGTGCTCTAGTCATATTAATATTGCCATACACGGCAAATGTTTGCTACAGGAGGTCAGTACTATGTGTTCCCCCCCCCCCCCAAAATATCTTGCTGTTTCTCCGGCCACACTCCAACACATTAACATATTTTCTCACAGTGCACAGTGCCACTCTGCATTGCTAAATGCCTTATTATAGCAATACTCACTTTGTGCTCTTCCATTGAATATCCATAAGTAGTAAAACACTGCCATATCTGCCCACTCAGAACAGTAGGGATGTGTCTCACATGACAGGGGGGGCTCCTTAACATTTAGTCAGAGGCCCTCTTCGTCAAATTGATATTCCTCCCACTCACTCTTATAGCAGGTGGTAATAATGACAAATAGAGGCAATACTGCTACTGCATGCTACATACCGAGCATAATAAGGTCATCTGTTGGTTATGTTGTTTTTTTTCTTCCTGTATTTATGCCTTTTTAGCATGCAGAGTCAAATTCTCTCTGTATGACTTGCATCTCAAAAGACTATGCCAGTGTGAAATATGCAGAGGCAGCGGGTGAGAAAAATATCCCGTGCAATGCTGTGTGTTCGTGCTTAGAGAGCTTACACACATATAATCATTTTCAAATTTGAATTTCCCCTTATTTGCTCGTTAAAACTTCCTGTCCGCTGCAACAGGAGGCTTTTCCACTGCGAAGTGTGTGTTGCAGCGTTCAAAATTATTTTTTTGTCCTTCGCTGTCAAAGAAAACGAATGATGTAAGAGTAATTAATGTTTTGTCTTTTACTCAAACTCAAACGACTGTGATTTGAATACATAATATATGTTGAGTCTGCCAATATTACAGGAATCAACCTAACATTTGATTTGGTAGTAGATGAGAGTTATTCTTTCCAGACATTTTGAGCGCTAACAGATTACATTAAACATTTTTTTTGTTTTAAATTCAGCATGCAATGTGGTAGGTCACATGCATCTTCTCAGGGGATGCAAGTTTGTGTTTAGAGACAGTTTTTTGTGTTAATCTGAAAACATATTCCCAAAATATACATATATTTGAAATGATGCAAGAGAGCTTCCTTTATTTTTGCACAAAGAACAGGGGGATAGCATCTGTGTCATCCCACTGTGCCGCACTGATTTATAATAATAAGGGAGGAATAAAATAAAAGGCCAGGATACATAATTGAAACATAAAGGCATGGAACAAAACTTTCCTCATGAATAAAATCATTACAAGGAAGTTTCCTTCAACCCAGACCATGAATCTTCTGTCTTTTCTTGTATGATTAATGCTTCATCCATAACTTAAACATTTTACATGTCAAAGATTTTATTTATTGTTTTCTTCAATACCATCCACTTTTTCTAGTTACCTATTCTATTTCAGTTGCTGCATGCCAGATCACCTGGACACATCAGCTCTGAGATCTGTTCAACTTCTGAGTAGATTTATGCAATATTACTAGAATGTTAAAAATGATAAAAGTGCATTTTTATTGTCTGCTGCCATGAGCCATGCAGCAATACAGTACTGTGTTTTGCCCATCTGTGCATGCAATAAGTAGTCATTGGAAGAACATCTACAAATGATTAACTTTTGGAGTCAAACCAACTCAAGATGGTCACTACAGCTCATCAATCTTAGTCAACATATAAACGGCAGTAACTCGGTCAATTTTATGATTGTTGAGCTAAAATATAATGTGGTAGTATCTGCACGTGATACAAAACTCTGACACAAAATCTTTCAAAATCCTGCAGGTTTGTCATTGACAAGGCTTGACCAAAATAGCCATGATCCTTCTCATCATAAAACCAACGTTAACAATCAAACATAAATGGTGGTGCGTCATATGCCTTCCTTTAGTTTGGTTTTAGGAAGCCTGCCACCAGGAGTATAAGCCTGTGAATCTCTTCACCTCATCCCAAACCTAGGTAAATGGTGAGTGGTGTCAGAAGGGCATCTGACATAAAACACCTTTGCCAAAACTTACATGCGAGTCTGTCCAAATGACTTTTCACCAGCTTATGTCCAAATGACACCATACTGGATTGGTTGAGGCCCAGTGCTGACAGCAACTCCCACTGTTGCTGCTGACAAATAAGATGCCAGTGGAAATTGTGTTAATGACCTCTGTAATATCACATGTGGAGTTCCTCAAGGCTCTGTAATTGGACCAAAGCTATTTATTTTATATGTGAATGACTTGGTAAATGTGTCAGGACTCCTTAAATGTATATTTTTTGCTGATGATACCACATATTTTTGTTTAGGTGAAGATATAGAACAAATGTTGGAATTGATAAAGACAGAATTTGTCAAAATACAAACTTGGTTTAAAATCAATAAATTATCATTAAATCTAGAAAAAACTAATTACATGATATTCAGTAATAAAAAGAAAACTGTTGATGTTCCACTCAAAATTGAGGGTGTTGAGATTTGTAGAGTGAGTGAGGTGAAGTTTTTGGGTGTTATCATTGATGACAAACTGACATGGAAACAACACATAAATTCTGTAAGAATAAAAATAGCTAAATCGATTGCAGTACTGTACAAAGTCAGAGACCTATTGAATGATAAAGCTCTGTATTTGTTGTATAACACAATCATTGTTCCACACTTAATCTATTGTATTGATGTTTGGGGGAAAGCGTGTAAAACAATCACAAAGCCTATTTTTGTATTACAGAAAAGAGCTGTAAGAATTATCACTAGAAAACATTACTGTCATCCATCTAGTACATTATTTTATCAACTGAAGTTATTGAAGTTCCATGATTTGGTAGATTATAATATTTTATCAGTTATGTATAGGGCTCAGAATAACGCATTACCTTTAAATATCCAAATGCATTTTGTTAAAAGACAAAGTTGTTATAATCTTAAGGGGACAGAGATGTTTGTAAAACCACAATTCAGAACTAGTTTGAAGGGACGTTCTACCTCAATCCAGGGAATTAGATTATGGAATGGCTTGGAGAATGTAGTTAAAAATGCCAAGTCAATGTTTACATTTAAGAAAATGATCAAAATTAATTTGTAAAAAAAATGAAATAGTGTAATGCATATTGTATTAGTTAGACAATTAGAAAGAGTTATTAATTTTGTACTGTTACTGGAATATTATCATTGTGTATTGTATTAGTTAGAACATTAGAAAGAGTTATTCATTTTGTACTATTATTGGAATATTATCATTGTTTGAAATGATTGTTTGAAAAAAAGGGCAGATATAATAAGAATTTTTTCTTCTTTCTGCTACCTTTCTTTTTTTATATAAATTTTGTACGTTATCATTTATGGGATTGCTTTGTATTGTGTTTTTTGTTAAAAAAAAAATGAACACATTTAATAAACATAAACAATAAACAATGTAAGTCAAAAACTGCGAGGAGTGCAGTTAGAGAAGACGTGGAGGTAGTTGGAGTGAGGACAGAGGACATAGAGGACACAGAGGACAGAGTGAGCTGGAGCAGGAATACTTGCTGCTGAAAAGTTCAACTTCAAGTAGGTTCATTGTCATTTCACCACATGTGGTACGTGAGGTTGTAATAAATTATGTACACACAGTCCCAGTTACATCCAACAATAGAAAAATATAAAGTGTAAAATATATATATATATATATATATA
>JBBPBX010026842.1:0-11905 GCA_038048925.1 Garcialebias charrua
TTCAGGCTGTCATCAGCCAACTGGTTGTGTAACACTGTGAGAGGGTGCTATTTATAAGACTGAGCTGAACCCAGCACCTCAGACTGAGGAAGTCTTTCGGACGAAAGACGAAACGTTTCTACAATTTTTTGCTTTGTTTTGTTTTTTTGTTTTGTTTTTTTGAATGTCCAGAGGACCAGACTTAGCTTTTTTAGATTTTTCTACCTGGATTATTGAGCATGCATCAGGCTAACATGAGCAGCTCGCTGGACTTCTGCGGTGTTCTGATACGGTGTTTCTACTATATATGTTATAAAAAGTTCTCTCAGAAATAAAAATAATAACAGGGAGCGCTTTTCCTGCAGCACACAGCCCACCAGGAACATTGCGCACCCAGGTAGGACCTGAATTCATTCATTTCAATCATCGAGTGAACGGAGGAAGAAGCGGTTACTTGACTTTAGGCAAAAAAACAAAAGAAAAGGCCCGATCAGCGATAAAGAAGGGGAATTTATTTCATTTGTGTAACATACAAAACAGTCCGGCGCCAGGAAGTTTATGGTCAGACACCGCGTATCGCGCACGCGTAGTAAAAAAAAAGCTTTGCGCGTACATGCCCTGAGGGGCTACGCGGGGCTACGCTTTTGCCTTGGCGTACGTACGCTGCGTATAGGCGTACCGTGAGGACGCTCGAGTGTATCTCGGCCTTTAGGGACCTGTGGTTTGATCCATTGTCTAGTTAAAATCTTTGTCTAGTTAGTTTTTCCCCGGGGCGTCCCCCTAGGTTTCTTGGATCTGTGCACATTTCAACAAGGGAAAGAGAAAATGTTTTGGTTAGATATATACAAAAGCAATGTCGTTTGTATAGGTGTCAGTGTAGTTATCAATCATTTTAAATTATCTTTTAAATGCTATAAACGTTGTTCGTTTTTATTTATTATTTTTTATTTATTTATTTTTTATTTATTATCTTTTAAACTGTACAAATGTCATTTAAATGCTATAAATGTCGTTCGTTTTTATTTATTTATTATTTATTATTTTTTTATTTTTTTATTTATTATCTTTTAAACTGTATAAATGTCATCTTTTACAATCCCTCCTTTTAGACAGTTTAAATATAAACCTAGAACTTAGAATCATAAAAGTAAATTCCATTCCATTCCTATACCATTTTAATCTAAAACGGACAGATGTTTTTATACTAAATCAGACATGTAGGAAGCTCTTCCTGTACAGGTCTCTTTTGCAAGTGAGTCCCTACTCACTGACCTGTAAAAACAAAAAATATGAAATATTAAAATTTCTATGTTTAAGAAATTTGAAATAGTTTTCATCCAAAAGCAGACTGCTAAAACTCATGATATCAACCTATGTGTCATTTCCTTGTATGTCTGAAAAATGAGTCTATGTGCGTGCTTATTCATGTAACAGCAAAATGCAACTTTGACCCCTGAAAACTGGTTATTGCGTCACCATCATATATATGTCACATGCAAAACTGATATTTCGTCTGGGCTCCAGTTTTCATTCAGTGACTTCTGACAGCTTTGACCACCACTGTAGCTTGACCAGCACCGCTCCTCCTCTTTGCCTGGGTACACTGTATGTTCAAGAGTTCAAAAGTTCATGAGTTCATTCAAAAGTTCAAGATTTCATGAGTTCATCTGTTGTGCAGCATCAATTCATACATGACTTGTCTGGAAGTGTTTGTTGTCAACTGGACAAGGTTTCACTTTCACATAGCTCAGCTTGACCCCTCAGCTTGTTTTCAGCTATGCAAGGCACTTTTTAGTCCAGGCTCCACTTGAGGAAGTGTAGTTCTTTCAGGTGTTTTTCATAAAAGTCACACTTGATAGTAGACTTGTATCAATTTATACATGTGAATATCTTATTTGGTTATCAAAACCAGAGGTTCAGGACGTAAAAACCACAATGCTGTTTGTGTGTGTGTGTATCTGTTCTGATCACATCATGACACCTGTTTTTCAATCTAAATGGAGAATCACTTTTCTGATTCAAAACCCTATTAATAATAATAATAATAATAATAATGTCTATTCCTGTCATCTGCGTATGTTCCCATACACAGACGAAATTCGTCTCTGCATTTAACCCAACCACCTACCAGGTGGTGCAGTGAGCAGCCCGAAAGCGCCCGGGGAGCTGGAGAAATAGGTGTGCACTCATAGACACCCCAGGCTGGGTAGTGGCCGGGGCGCGAACCCGCGACCTTCGGATCCGTAGTCAAAAGCCCTGCCACTAGACCATCTTACAATTATCAAAATCAATTATCTTTTAGCCAATCACATCTGTCAGCATTTACCCCTCAAACGAGCCATCCTGTTTGTACAAAAAGGGATTTCAAACCACTCTACAAAGTAAAATCACTCAATTTCAAAAATAAAAATATTAATTTAACTTGATCCAAAACTCAAAACCAATTTCCTATATACATTCATACATCCTTAAATTCATAAATCCTAATAGTCCACCACTATGCTTGTCCTGCATAATCCAAAACAGCATCTATTTTATTTAATTCAATCAAGTCTATGTAATAGTACTAAATTACCACTGAAGTCCTCTTCAGGTGGGGCCAACTAATTCTGAAATCTGATCAAGTCACTAAACATGTTTGCATCTATTTTCAATTCAAACAATATTGTGAATCAGAAATGTCTCCCTCAACTGGCCCGAAACGCATCTACCAGGCCACGCAAAGCGGCATTACGTCAGACGTCAGCGTCATTACGTCAGTGTTACGCATGTCTACAGTAAACAGGAAGTAGCGGTTGAAAACAGGACCCGACCACACATCTCGGCAAAATGTAGAGACTATTTCAGGTACGTGTTGCTATCGGACGAGTTGTATTTATTCTGTCATGCCAACTAGCTTTAGCGATGTTACATGTTGTCCGGAGACGAAGTCACGTGACGCGAATGTTCGCTACGGCAGAACCGAGTCGGCAAATCTGTTTTCATCTCTCGTTTTGTGCGTCGGCTCTGATTCGAAGAACCCAAAAACCACCTCAAGCGAGCGTATCAACCCTTTTTGCGAATTAGAGGAAGTTAAACTCGAATCGTGCCGTTTCCATTCAGCTTTTCCGATGCGACACTTCAAAATGTGCATCAAGAAACCTTGATGGAAACACTGCTATAACTGTTCCACCTAGCCGTGTGTGTGCGTGCGTGCACGTGCGTGTGTGCGCGTGTGTGTGTGTCACCCCAAACCAAGGTGTGGTCTTCACAGATGACAACCACAACTCAGTGTCCCCTGAGGCACGAAACCGGTCCGTTGTTTGTTTCTCAACTGAGAACTCAAAAACTCAAATTACCAGTTATCACAAAAAGTTATCACAAAAGCAGTCACAACAAAGAAAAAGATCATAAACACATCAAAAAAAGTTTTGGAAAAATTGAAAGAGGATCTGGATAAACAAGACTGGAATGATGTGTATGTTGATGATGCGAACAGAGCATATGATGAGTTTATGAATATCTTGGAAACCCTGTATGTAAAGAATTGTGTGCAAACAAATTACACAAAGAGAAATACGAATGATCAACCATGGATGACAAAAGGGTTAAGAAATGCATGTAAAAAAAAGAATTATTTGTATTCATGTTTCTTGAAATTACGAAGTCAGAGCGCAGAAGAAAAATATAAAAAGTATAAAAATAAATTAGTAGGGATTATAAGGAAACATAAGAAAGAATATTATAGTAAATTATTAGATAAAACTAATGGTGATATGAAAGCAACATGGCGAGTAATGAATGGTGTACTGAAGAATCATAAAGCAAAAACTGGTATTTCAAAATATTTTGTAAAAGACAACGATGAAGTTCATGATGAAAATGAAATTGTTAATGGATTTAATCAATATTTTGTAAATGTTGGATCAAGCCTTGCAGCTAAGATACCAAAAGTAGATAAAAATATGATCCACTCAATTACAGGTTGTGCAAATAGTATTTTCCTAAATGGAACTAACAAAGAGGAAATAATGAATGTAGTAAAACATCTTACAGACAAGAGATCGAAAGACTGGGTGGACATGGATATGATGTTTGTAAAGGACATAATGAGCCATATTATTGAGCCGTTCACATACATATGTAACTTATCATTTTCAACAGGAATTTTTCCAGATAATATGAAAGTAGCTAAGGTCGTTCCTCTTTTTAAAAATGGTGATAAATGTGTATTCAACAATTATAGACCTATATCCTTGTTACCACAGTTTTCAAAAATTCTTGAAAAACTATTTGTGAACAGACTAGACCAATTTATAGATAAACAAAATATTCTAAGCAACAGTCAGTATGGGTTTAGATCAAAAAACTCTACATCAATGGCTCTCATGGAATTAATGGAACAAATAACTACTGCTGTCGATCAAAAACAACATTGTATCAGTATCTTTGTTGATTTAAAAAAAGCATTCGATACTATTGATCACACCATTCTCCTTGAAAAACTGAACAAATATGGTATTAGAGGACCAGCATTACAGTGGGTATCTAGCTACTTAAAAAATAGGAAACAATTTGTACAAATAAATGATGTAAGATCTGACCTCTGTAATATCACATGTGGAGTTCCCCAAGGCTCTGTACTTGGACCAAAGCTTTTTATTTTATATGTGAATGACTTGGTAAATGTGTCAGGACTCCTTAAATGTGTACTTTTCGCTGATGATACCACTTTTTTCTGTTCAGGTGAAGATATAGAACAAATGTTAGAATTGATAAAGACAGAATTTGTCAAGATACAAACTTGGTTTAAAATAAATAAATTATCATTAAATCTAGAAAAAACTAATTACATGATATTCGGTAATAAAAAGAAAACTGTTGATGTTCCACTCAAAATTGAGGATGTTGAGATTTGTAGAGTGAATGAGGTGAAGTTTTTGGGTGTTATCATTGATGACAAACTGACATGGAAACAACACATAAATTCTGTAAGAATAAAAATAGCTAGATCGATAGCAGTACTGTACAAAGTCAGAGACCTATTGAATGATAAAGCTCTGTATTTGTTGTATAACACAATCATTGTTCCACACTTAATCTATTGTATTGATGTTTGGGGGAAAGCGTGTAAAACAATCACAAAGCCTATTTTTGTATTACAGAAAAGAGCTGTAAGAATTATCACTAGAAAGCATTACCGTCATCCATCAAGTACATTATTTTATCAACTAAAATTATTGAAGTTCCATGATTTGGTAGACTATAATATTTTATCAGTTATGTATAGAGCTCAAAATAATGCATTACCTTTAAATATCCAAATGCACTTTGTTAAAAGACAAAGTTGTTATAATCTTAAGGGAACAGAGTTGTTTGTAAAACCACAATTCAGAACCAGTTTGAAGGGACGTTCTACCTCAATCCAGGGAATTAGATTATGGAATGGCTTGGAGAATGTAGTTAAAAATGCCAAGTCAATGTTTACATTTAAAAAAATGATCAAAACAAATGTGTTAAAAAAATATATGTGAAATAACGTAATGTGTATTGTATTAGTTAGAAAATTAGAAAGAGTTAGTCATTTTGTACTGTTGGTTGAAGAATATTATTGTTTAACCTGATTGTTGGAAAAAGTTGGTTGAAGATTATTATTGTTTACATGGTTTGACTACTGTTGTTTAATCTGATTGTTGGAGATAAGGGGCAGATATAATAAGATTTATTCTTCTTTCTGCCACCTTTCATTTTTTTACATTTTGTACACTATCATTATGAGATTGCCTTGTATTGTTTCTTTTGTAAAAAAAATGAACAAATTTAATAAACATAAACAAACATAAACCAGTTTTCAACTCAGACAGTGGCAACAAGCATTTAGTTAAAACTCCATTTCTCCAAACTGAGGTTGTAAAAAGAGCTATCTGGATACCATTTGTTGGCTAGCTGGGTGTGTCTGTAGGGTCGTCTGGTCAGTTTATTGTTTAACAGGTGCGGTTGTGGCTGCATGTGTGACTGACTGGTCTGGTTTCATTTGTCTTCTGATTTAACAAACAACTGTTTTTATCAATCAGGTCTATTTTAAAAGAGTTAGCTCTATTTTTATTTTATCCAATCTCATTTATTTTTTATTTGTTTATTCGAGCATGGATGCTTTTGGATCATAAATCTGACATCTTTTGGTTTGCGTCTTCTCTAAAGTCTTACTTTTTACTGCTATTCATAATTTTGTCAGTTATGTCTTTCTGCGTTATTTTATTTTATTATTTTTTCTCATTCATGCTGCATTCAGCATCACACATTCATTCATTCATTCATTCAACCTTTATTTAAACAGGCTAGCCTCGTTGAGCCACGGGGACTCATTTACAATACTCACATATACAAAACAGTTTTAAAACAAGCTGCGCATCTACTTATGTTTAGCTGAAATCGCACTTGTACCCAAATAGTACATTCAAATATCTCCCAATACAGATAGGAAAGAAAAGGATCCCAAAATAACGCGTTTTTTTAAATTCACTATTCCTTCCTTGAGCCTCACTTTTATGCCCAATAAAGCTATTGGAAAAAAATAGTTTCACTGTCTTTCAGGTTTTGACTTAAATTTAAATTTAATTAATTAAATTTTAATTAGTCTCACTTGTTTTTCAGGTTTTAACTTAAATTTTCCTCACTTTTATATTTGAAGGTCTTGAAATCTATCGTTAATACTCGTTACAAATCATAGTTATTAACTTAGAAAAATAGAAATCTCACTTAATTAGAAGGTCTTGGCTCAGCTTTTAAACTACTCGTAGTTCTGTCCTATTTTTTCAATATACAAGGAATTCCTGTTTATACTCACTGCTTGTTAAGTGTGTGATTTGTTCGGTTGATCCGTCAGGCTGCAACGGTGGCATTGATTTCAGGCCTTGCTGGCCTGATAGAAACGATCGATCTTCCAGGGCTGTGAAACTTGCCATGGCCATGGACTTTCAGCTACCTTCATCAAAAGCCATCGTGAGCAGGTGTGAGGATCCCGGGTTTCGGCACCAAGAAATGATGGGTTTTCAGATCAAACCCTGCAGCAACTTTTACTAAAAGGAATCACACAATTGACAACAGTTAGCATTTCATTTTCATCTTTGCAAAGAGGGGGAAACGTCTCCTAAAAAGTCGGAGGACGAGTCCCACTTAGCAATGATCGGTTCAGCCTTTTATTCATTTCGGTGGGTAGCAGTTTACAAGAAATACAGGTTCAAACAACTTTCACACAATGGCTCTTGGTCAGTTTTGGTCAAACTCAGGACCAACAAGTTCTGAACAAAGGAAACATTCTTTGGTACTTCTGTCATTTCAGTAAACAGCAATTGTTGTGTAAGACAACTATTTCTCAGGGAGTGACTAGATGTTTCATGTTATGATATTATAAGTTTTAGATGATAATCATAAAAATACTCTAACAAAATGTTTGAACTAATCATAAAATTGTTGTTTTAGAACCAATAAAATTCAGTTTTATGTCAGTTTTTGTCAAAGCTTGAAAGAACCGCTGCAGAGAGACCAAATAAACATAAAATAAGAATGCAGTCAGTGTCTGATTAAATGCTGTCCCATTTCACAAAATAATATTCACGGTGTTCATTTTATGCATGAAAAGTGTTATAAAATAAAATATATATTTATTCTGGATGTAGTTTTTCAATCATTAATTTTATTCCTTGGTTTTGTGATGGCTGCTGATTTATTAATTGTACTGTATAATCCTTCTGTTCAAAGTTGTAAATAAATAAAGTTTGTATGGGAACAGCACAATTGGTCATCAGGTGATGCCAAACAACCGCTAAACTGAAAATAGCGGTTAGCATTTCGCCCCCGAGGAAACTTGTGCTTCTTATTGATTATTAGAAAATGATCAGGTTTGGGTCTCTAATCATCATAAACACAAACCTGATCAAAGAAACAGGATGACTTGAAGCAGCGGTTCAGTTTCTTAGTTTTCATGCAGCCATGTGGAGCTTTGTCCTGCAGTCACTGAGGTGAGGGACACCCTGGACATGTCCACCTCAGGGACAAAGAGACAACTGTTCACCCACACCGGGACAATAAACCCAACTTATGTTGTTTGTTTTTGTTTGGGATTTATTTAATGTCAATACTGTATTAAACATTTGTTTAAATCACATTTTACTGCATTTCACCATCAAACATAAAATAACTTTTTTTCTACAGTGAAAGTTTTGTAAGTTCGGTGGGTTGGAACACGAAGAGTAAATGTGGATGACTAGGTATCAGTGAGAGGATCTTTATCTTTGTGTCTTGTTTTTATTTGTTTGTTGTTTGGTCAGAGCACAGGCCTTAAAACACAAAAAAAACTTTCCATCTGATAACAGTTCACTATTTTACAGTATTGTATTATTTGGTGCATCTTGAAGAACCAGAGAGTTGTTGTTGGAAGTGATAATTAAACTGACATCTATATTTTTTTAACTTGCATTTCATGTTTTCTGTCCAAAGCTGCTTGTCTCTTCCTTTTCTTTTTAAAATATCTAAAGGTGTTCCGGGCTATTTCCTCTAAGATTAATCCAATCAATTATTGCTGGTTGTTGCTCTCTTCTTAATCCTCCTAACGACATTCACCTGTTCATTGTTTGTTCCCTTTTTTGCGCAGACATTTTCTCAGACATTCGGTCTTGAAACGCTTCGTCTTCCGTAGAGACTGAGTGAATCTCTCCACCAGAAGAAGGCTGAAGTTGAGCTTTCAGAGAATAAAGTGGAGATGAAAGTTGTCGTGTCCGTCGGCAGGAAGATGTTGCTCTGAAACAAACAGTTGGTGAGAAGAGTCACAGATTTAATGAGGAGTTTTACTGCACGAGGAGACGGCTAATTGTTAGCTTAGCATAGCGCTGCTGCGAGGTCAAAGTTCAAACAAGGTTCAGCTCAAAACTCGAGATTTATTAATTCATTCATAAGTTCATTCAAGATTCATCCTTAAAACGAGTCTTTATCTGGCGCAGATCATAGAAAAGATGTTTCTCAGTTTTAACTTAATTTTTTCTCCAAACTCCTGAAGTTCACAGAGAGAGAACAGGTGTTTGTAATTTATCATAAAAGTCTGCAAATATTAACTGTACATGGGTTTTTACTAATAAGGTTTTGGTTGTTTGCATGTGTTAAGCTTGTTCATATTTAGAACTATATTGAGAAATGACTGCGCTGTGATAAATGCAATTTAATAAATTGTCAAATATGAAATTTAACAATATTATCTTTTTAATGGGAAACGCTCGTTTTAAAGTATAAACCTGTCAGTGTAGCAAATCACATTTTAAGATATTTTGTATTTGTGCAAATTGCTATACAATTTTTAAAAAATTACGAAAACCTCCCTTCTGAAAATACATTTTGTATACATGCACTTTACTTTTGTAAGGGATCTGTTTGCAGAACAATGTGACATTTTGGTGTCGGGGTGGATGGCTGTACACCTCTAGGTTTAGAAGAAAAAAATTCTGTCTTAAATTTTTTATTTGTTCTAATCCTTGATTTTTAGTTTATTTATTTTAATTAATTTTTTTGTGACGACTGCAGAACCGGTGGCTCTCTGTGGCTGAGCTGACCAGGAAGGAGAGCGCCTTTTGTGCTTCTTTCATCTAATTTCAGATTTAGTTTGATCTTTTTCAGCTGCAGTTTAGTGACTCTTTTCTATTGATTGTATTTTTATTTTTATTTATTTTTTGTTCTCTTTGACGATGCAGCCTATTGATTTTAGGGTTTGGGGGTTAAAGGTCACTTAAAAAGCTCTAATTTGAAATCCGTTTTAACATAGAAATGACAAAATTCCCAGCTGGACACCTCATGGTTCTGCGATACTCTTACTGGAGTTCAACATCACAGGGTCAAAGTTCAAGGTCACATGATGTGACTAGCATAACAGAAACGTTTGTCACCTCGATGGTATTTGATACATGAGCTTAACTTTGGTGTAGAAGTCGATGAGAGCAGTTTCCAACACATACCGGTAGTGTGTACGCTGATCCACATTTATATTTGTGTGTGCTCATTTTACCTTTTTATTCAGTTATTTCTCTGCTCACCTTTACCCTTCTTTTGCTAATTTCAGCTTTTTGCCCCTTAAAGTATTTATCTTTAATTTCAGTTTTTTTTCTGCTTTCTCAGTCACTCTCTTCTAATTTCACATTTTTATGCTCTGTTCAGCTTTTTCTATTTAACACTTCACATTTCTACTGTTTTTCTGTCGCTCTTCACTCTTTTATTTTATTGCTTTCAGCAAATGTTTTGGCTGTTCAAACTCTGTGACAGTTCAGTGTATAAACCTTTTCAGCTTCTTTAGCAGCTTTCAGTAAAAATCATTCTGCAATAAACTGAAAGTTATGCACCATAACTCATGTTCCCTGAAGGAAGGGAACGAGGTGCAACATATGACTATGGGAATTGCACCCCCGCGCGGTTACCTGAAGTAATACAATCACGCCTTTACGGCAGGTGGGCGTCAGCGTCACCACAGAGGCCCCGCCCTCGTATGGCAGTAGTGCAACAATGATGGATGCAAGCTGCCGTTAAAAACCAAAGAAGAAGAAGAAGAAGAGGCCCCGCCCTCTTGGTACAAGGGCGCGTGCGCCCATCTTACTTTCTCCAAGAGCACTTCACGAGCTTTGGCATTGAAAAGGGAAAACATATGTTGCACCTCGTTCCCTTCCTTCAGGGAACATGAGTTATGGTGCATAACTTTCAATTCCCTTTCAGTCGGTCTCTCGGTGCAACACGACTGCTATGGGAATCAGCGCCCCCGCACGGTTACCTGAAGTAATACACTCACGCCTTAACGGCTACGGCGTCAGCGTCGCACCAGAGGCCCCGCCCTCTGGACATTTAAGCAGCTGACGCCCGTCCATCTTCCTCTTTTTGCCTTTCACCTCGCTAAACCTGAAACACTCTTCTCGGATCTTCTCTGTATCTTCATCGCTCGACCAGAGGTGAGCTCGCTCCCTACACAGAGCATACAGAGAATCTTCTACTGTGGACTGCTGGGCTGGCGAAAGCTGGTCCGGCACATTTTCTTCAGCCCAAAGTTTTCTTCTCCTCTCTCCACAGACCGCTTCGCTCGACGGTGCTGACTGCGCGACACCGCTACCCTGCTAACAACTAGCAGGCTAGCCGGCGAAAGCGACACGAGGAAGGAGACATCTCCGGACGACGTTAGCACTGCTAATGGGCTTAACTCTTCTCAGCCACGGCTCCCGAGAAGGTAATGCGAAAACCCAAAAGTCAAAGAAGACCAGAAGGCCAGCGAGCCTCAGCTCCCGTGCCTTTTTCTCTTCTGCTTTTCTACTGCTCGGTTAGCGGACGCTAACTGCGAGGCATGCTACCTGCTAAGCTAACAAAGCTAACAGGCCAGCAGCCCCGAGCAGCTCGGCGAAAGGATGTCCTTGGAGACAGACAGGAGGTCCATCAGCTGACAGACAGACAGACAGACAGACAGACAGACAGACAGACAGACAGACAGACAGACAGACAGACAGACAGACAGACAGACAGACAGACAGACAGACAGACAGACAGACAGACAGACAGACAGACAGACAGACAGACAGACAGACAGACAGACAGACAGACAGACAGGCAGGCAGACAGACAGACAGACCTCTTGTCTGTCTACCTGTCTGTCTGTCTATCAGCTGAGACTGTTCACCTGTATGTTTTCTTTGTTGTTGTTCTTCTTCTCACTGAACACTGCACCCTGAAACAAAACAACAAAGAGTCGGGTCATCCTGCAGCTTGTTCGGACCCTCCACCCACTGGTTCCGACCCTCCACCCTCTGGTTCCGACCCTCCACCCTCTGGTTCCGACCCTCAACCCTCTGGTTCCGACCCTCCACCCACTGGTTCCGACCCCCCACCCACTGGTTCCGCCCCTCCACCCACCACCCACTGGTTCCGACCC
>JBBPBX010026842.1:12840-32136 GCA_038048925.1 Garcialebias charrua
GCGCACGCGCAGGCCTGGAGGGCGTGTCTGACAAACGAATGGGTCATCACAACGGATGCGTTGTGGGCTCAAGCTACAGTTCATCAAGGCCCCCCCCCATCCTTTTTTTTCGTGGGGGTGCTGCATTCAGACATTAACCCAGCACGCACGCACATGCTGAGGCAGGAAGTGTCAACGATGCTGCAGAAAGGAGTAATAAATATTGTTCCAAAGCACAAACCATGCTCCGGTCAGCGTAGCAAGCTCTTCCTGGTGCCCAAAAGAGATCAATCCTTGAGACCGGTCCTAGCTCTCAGGACTCTGGGCAAGAAAACAAGAACTTTCAAAAATGTTGACACTGCGGCAGGTCCCCCAGTCCGTGAGACCTAGAGACTACGCATCTACAGTGGATTTGAAAGACGCCTATTTCCATGTGGGCGTCTGGAGGAGGCACAGGAAATTCCTCCGACTTACCTTATGAAAGCTTATGAATGCAATGCCTTACCCTTCGGTTTGAAGACTGCTCCTCGTACATTTACTAAATGTCTGGACGCAGCCCTGACTCCTCTTAGGAATCAAGGAGTCAGGATTATGAACTACCTGGATGACCTCCTAGTTTTTGTCCGGAAGCAGAATACAGGCCCAGTCACACTCCTACAGGGTGATCTCTCACCTGGAGTCTCTCGGTTTTGTCATAAACCTACAAAGGAGTGACCTGACCCCATCACGGATTACCGTATTTCTGGGAGTGCAGGTCTGCACCATCCGATACAGGGCATGGCTCTCAGAGGAACGTGTTTCCTCGATTCACCGTTGCCTGGCAAAATTTAAACTGAATCAACGGATTCCCCTGAAAAAGTGCCAACGCTTTTTAGGCCACTTGACGGAAGCCATACCCTGTGTGCCACACGCATTGCTGAAGATGCGGGCCCTGCATATATGGCTAAACCAACAAAAACGACCTGTCCCCGTCTGGGTGAGCAGGAAAGTTTAGAATCATTTCAAAGTGCCTGAGCGCCCCGGAACCTTGGAGGGACCTGTCTGTGTTCACGGACGGGGTCCCGTAAGGTAGGGTGTCATCTCGTGTGGTCATCACGACGGACACCTCGGAAACAGGATGGGGAGACAGTCTGCAGAAATCAGAATGCCCGAGGCCTCTGGAATGAGCAGGAAGCAAGATTGTACATCAACTTCCTAGAGTTGTTGGCCGTATTCCTGTCAGCAAAATACTTCTTTGGTAAAGGTCTGATTGCGGGACAGCACGTCCTGGTGTAATCAGATAACAAAACCACGGTGTCCTTCATTAACTGGGAAGGGGGGGTGAGATCCCAAGCCCTCCTCAGCCTGACACAGAGGATGCTCACATGGTACGCTCCAGGATTATTGTCGCTCAGGGCGACTCATTTTCCAAGTGAACTGAATTATGGAGCGAATGCCCTCTCAAGAGGGCCTCTTTTGGAATCAGAATGAAGACTGAACCCACGAGTCATGGATCAGGTCTGATCACGGTTTGGAAGAACCTCGGTGGACTTGTTCCCATGCGGAGCCAGCTCACAATGTAACCTCTACTTCTCAATGTTCAGGGATACCATGGCAGTTGCTTTCTTACAGCGACTTGCTGACTCAGGCACGTGGGCAGCTTCTACACCCACGTCCGGAGCTGTGGCAGCCTTCAGCCTGTCCACTGAAGGGAACTGGCTGAGGGCCTAAGGCCTGATCGTCGTTGTTCCAACAACAACAACAGCATACACAAGGGACACCCTTGGTGTTTGTTTACTTGGAAGATACTTCAGTGGAAGGGTTCCCCTCTCCTCTGACAGTTCTCCAACATCAGGATGGGCCTCTTTGACAGTCCTAGTAGTTGCCTGTTCAAGAAGCAGATGAGAGACTCGTGCGTGTTCCTTGTACATACATTTCTCCCCTGGGGACCTGGAAGGTTACCCTGTGCTTGAACTGGGTTCTCTACCTCCACATTGCCATCTGATTGCCAGTGGCATAATAGGTCCCTTGCTCTTTTCCTCTTGCTTCTCAAGATTTCTAGGGAAAAAGGAGATGATGAGTAATCACACTAGCAGAGGATGCTTATGCTGTCTCTAGCTTGGTGTTTTCATCTATGTGTCCAGTGGTAACATCAGGCTGATGTTTCTACATGTGGCATTTTTTCTTCTCAGGCTGTGCTCTCTACATACCTTGTGGAAAGCGGCTGGGAAATGCCTGCCGTATTAAGGCAGATGTTCTCACATGCATTTTGCTGAGCATTTCAAGGGCGTGAATGAATTACGTTCCCATAGCAATGTTGCACCGAGAGAACCAGACTGAAAGGGAACTGAAAGTTATGCACCATAACTCATGTTCCCTGAAGGAAGGGAACGAGGTGCAACATATCTGGCCCTTTCAATGCTGAAAGCTCGGTGAAGTGCATTTTAGAGAAAGATGGATGAACGTCAGCCGCTTAAATACCCAGAGGGCGGGGCCTCTGACACGACGCTGACGCCCTAGCCATAAAGGCATGAGTGTATTATCTCAGGTAACCGCGCGGAGGCGCTGATTCCCATAGCAATGTTGCACCTCGTTCCCTTCCTTAAGGGAACATGAGTTATGGTGCATAACTTTCAGATACTTTTCAGCAAAAAAATAAAAAGTTTTGGAAGATAGATATTCATGGTGGATATGTTTATTTTAAGCTCAAAATGTCACACCATCTTTTCTTTAGCAGAGACTTTTTAATCTGAAGCCCATTGTGTGTATAGCAGTAACATATCTATTCCAAACATATTCACACACACTACTACATAAAGTTTCTGGTCAGGGTCTTTCAGTGTTTTGTTGTTTGCATTTTTTTTTCTATGATGCACATAGTGCTGCAGTCTGTAGCTAAGCTGTTATCTTTTCAATTTATTATTAGAGAAAACTGTCTCCCCTTTCTCTCTGCTTTAAATTCTTACATAAAACTCCACACCTCCACCAGCATACACACAGACACCCTTTCTCTCATGCCAATAATCCCAAGCTCTCTCCTCTCTCTCTTAGATCCATTATGACCTTCAGTTGCGACAAGGCCATTCCATACAGCGTTCATATTTGTCCACCCTGACAAGATAAGTAGGAAGGAAATACATCAACATGAAATGTTTTTTTTTTTAATCTTAATACATTTCTGGACAAAACAAAGAGAGGGGGATGATGGGATGTAGTAAAGGGGTGGGTTGATGTGGGATTCAAGCAATTCATAAGAAAACAGAACAGCAATCAAATGCACAATTTATTTGACCATGTTGTAATTTTCACAATAGCTATGTAAAACTTTCTACTCAGTCAATTAAACTGGCTTAATTCCAATAAACATAACTACCAATTATAGGTTTTGCCTGGGAAAAAAGACAGACATTGCAACGCTAAAAACAAATCATGGTCAGATTATAGCTGGGTCAAATCACAAATATATCACAAATCAACTGGGATTTTTTTCCCCAACTGTGTTAATGTAAAAGGTAAAAAGTTGTGATCAAATAATATCCCTAAACTGTGAGTTGAAAGGTTGACTGTTTTTGAGAGCTGAAAGTTGCAAAGAATTTGATTCAAGTTTGGGTCTTTTTTTTTTGTTTTTCAGGTTGACTTGGCTGACATTCATCTTGCCCTTTCCTTCTTCAGAACAGTTGAAGGCCACACCATCTTATCACTATCCTGCCATTTAGGATGCAAACTTTTAACCTTTTCACGCTAAATGATTCATCTTCTGCCTCAGTGGCTCATGTTGCTTTTCCCTGACACAGTTCAAGAAAAAAAAAATTGAAATATCTTTTGAAACATTAAAAAAAGTGAAGCTGATTGATGCATTGAGAGAAGTCTTAAGACTAGAAAAGAGAGTTCTAACTTTTGGAGACTTTTGTGTAGATTTTCTAAAACTTCTGAGCTTGAGCCAGTGATAGGTGAGTTAGTATATACATAAGGCAGTGTTTTTACAAAAAGATGAGAATAATGCTTAATATTTTAAAAATAAAACTAGGAACAAAATACAAAAAAGTAAGAGTTAAGATATAAGAGATTTATCTTGTTGAAACAATATCCGAGATTGTCTCTGTGTTAGTAAAAGAGCAAGAAAACAGTTTCTGGATTTGTTCTTGCAGAAATGCAATTAAAAAGTGACTGTTGTCAGGATTTCTGTTTTGTTCAGTAGTTATAGCATTTTGTTTGTTTCCTTAGATTATTGTGTTCTTTCCTTCTCTCTTCTCTTCTGTGTTACAGCATCTATACAGGTCAAACATATTAAATGAAAAGAATAAGCAAAATTATTATATATTTGCTTGTTTTTGTTAAAAAAGTATGTGAAAAATACAAAAATAATACTGAAAAAGCAAACAAATAAATAAAACAGTGCATTAATTGATGCAATAGTAATGGGTGAGCAGGACCTAAATAGTAAATGGACTGTACTTATATAGCACCTTTCTATCTGATAAAGATACTCACAGCGCTTTACACTACAATCTGTGCCCTTATTTACCCATTCATACAGCACTCTACTAGATCTCTACAAAGCTAATTGAACAAATCATTCTAAAGAGACTAATCAGTGCTTTATTACATTCAGCTGGGATATGATTAAATGACGGGTTAGTCTGCCAGGCATTCCCAGCAAACCTTCACTCCACATTTGGGTCTACCGGGTTTGTCTGCATCTTCTTCCTCCATCTGATCCAACTCACTACCAGGTGGTGATCAGTTGACAGCTCAGCTCCTCTCTTCACCCGAATGTCCAAAACAAACGGCCGCAAATCAGATGACACGACTACAAAGTTAATCATTGATCAATGACCTAGGGCATCCTGGTGTATGTTCAAATATGGTGTTTGTGATAGACAAACTATGGCTAGTACAGAAGACCAACAACAGAACACCGCTTGAGATCAGATCAGAGAGGGTGCTCCTCCTAGTCATGCCCCTCAGGTCACACTGTTGTTACTCATGTGGGCATTGAAGTCCCCCAGCAGAATAAAGGAGTCCCCAGCTGGTGCAACTTTTTTTTTTCTGTTCTGGCTTCTGAAGGAGGCAGTCACCTTTCTCCTTTCCTCCCCCGTCCTCCCCCCCCGCTGCTGCTGCTTTTTGTCTTGTCTGCAGCTTCTCATGAAGCACCTCGAACGAAGATTAAGATGAATTGGGTGGTATGGGAATTCAACTCTACTGAAAGATTTCAACAAAAGGCAAGGCACGGGGAAGCCGGCCCATCCCCGCTGACAAAACGAGAGGATACGCCATGGATTCGATGGAATGGTGACGTCTCGCTCTCTGTGTGCTCTGGATCTGGATTAGAGGTGTCGTTTCTTCGCCCGAGCCCTACCCTACCCGAGCCCTACCCGACTTCGGGTAGGGCTCGGGCCATATTTTTGCGTTTGATTGGCGGGCCGGGTCGGGCTCGGGCTTTGATGTGGTTTTTTTTAATCATACAGCACAAACAAAACTAAATAAAAATGCACACAATATAAAATTGTTTTAATCTGCTTGTAAAGAATATAAGGCAGTAAGTTTACTGATGAGGAAATAATTAATAGAGTGAATTTAGATGGTGAAAACCGCAGCGCAGCCACTAAATTGCGCAACTCAGCCCCGCAGCGCTCACCAGCTGACGTGTGTCAGGTGCACGCTCACGTCCGCACACTGCTCTCATCTGCGGCGGAACAAGTTGCCGCACCTGAACTTCCTGAAGCTTCAACATCAAAAGTCACCGCGAGCAGCACGCTCACACCTCCTCCATCAAAACAAAGAAGAACAACATCAAGTTCTTTTGCTGAGTGGGAGTTTTGCTGAGTTTGCTGCTCTGCATCCCAGCGAGCAGCAGCAGCAGCGAGAGAGTTTTCAGCGCGGCTGGACTCACAATCGATCAGAGGAGGACATCTCTCAAACCTGCTACAGTGGACGCGATATTGTTCTTACATGACAACATGTAAGCCATGTAAGTAGAAAAACTTCTTGACCGATTTCACAGCTGAAGAGGCTGCGCAGCTGACGGCCGCTCCGGCCGGCGCAAACAAAGCCATCTTGATATATGCGCGTTTTATTTTGTTCATGTTTGTGCAGTTCTTATTAATATATTTGTGATACTTTTTATTGTTCTTTATCACTGTTACTGTTATAATTCAAGCCAGGTTGTGCAATATAGGCTGTTTTCGACCATTATTTTTTTAATAAATAAAGGTAGTGTTTTTTTTTTGTTTTTTTTTTTAATCGGGTAGGGTCGGGTCGGGCGGTGATTTCTAGGAAATGAGCGGGCTCCCTCGGGCTTGGGTAATTAAACTAAGGGCTCGGGTAGGGTAGGGCCGTGGATTTCCGGCCCGATGACAGCTCTAATCTGGATACCCCCCTTTTCAGCAGCGGACACCCACAAGGCCTGTCCGGTCTGCTCAGGGATGCTACACGCAAGGACACTCAAAGCTTTTCTCGCGGATGACCCCGGAGAAATGAGAGTGGAAATGGAATAACCCCGCTGCTATCTGGCTAGCTCCCACGGTTAGCATGCCTAACCAGGAGCACCCACGACAACACGTGGCGGACGACAGCACTGCTAACAACGATTAGCGCGGCTACGAGCGGACAACGAAGGACTCCATCGTGAGATATGTGAAAATGCTTGGCCTAGCTTGCTAGCTAACCTTCTCATATTTTGCCTTTCCGCTATCCTGTCCGGCCGAATCGACGGTAGAATTCATCGCATAAGTGTTTTTTACAGACGCTGCGCTGCTCGAGGGCCCATCTTAGCACCGCTAGTGGGCTCACGAGTACCTCCATGTTTAGCCCCGGCTAACAAGGAGACTCTCTGTCCAGCATAGTCCAGGAGGAGAATTTTCAGCTACCTGTTCAGCTGCGCTACCTGGTAGTTTTCCTATGCCTACGACGAAACATCGATGACGCTGAGAGCTTATCCACCCATGAGGCTATGGATGACCCTCTGACATTAACCATCTCAGGGCCCGAGGGGCCCTGGTAGGATGGACAATGACAAGTGGCCTTGGTATCGCAGGCCCACCAGGCAGAAAGGCTACAGGAGCTGCAAGGGGCCACCAGCAAAAGAAGAGGAAAGTCTGAGATGCCCTTGCACCATTACAGGCGCTCTCACTTACAGAAGGAGAGAAAATGCCGAATTTTTACCACCAGTTCTTGTGTTTTTAAGGAACACAGACTAGCTGGTTCGGAACGTTTAAACACACAAGAACACTTAGACGCTTGTGTAATAAAGAGAAATTGCCATCCAAACACGACAATAAAAACTCAGACTACTGAATGCGTCCTGGTCCCAGAATGGGAACAGGGCCTCAGGTTTGCCCGCTCACGTAGTACGGGAACCTGACCTTTTGAGCCCAGACTTCACTTGTAAAATGCTACAAGGAGCTGGTGGTATGTATGTGCGCACTAAACAATAACTCATCTACTGTATATGTAATGAAAAACAAACACTGTTTCATGCATTTACAAGAATGAAAGTACCAGAGCACAGACTACCCTGGTTCTTGACTCACCACTTTGGTGAAACACAACCTACTAGGTCAGACTATGAACCGCAGTGGGACACACGATTTTTGCCTGAGACAGTCCGATCTCGCGATGTCTTCTACTGGGCAGACCAGCCTGCTCCAGAGTACGAGAGAGGGGTCGAAGGCCACCCCTTCTGCACTCAAACATGAAGCAAGCAATGGCTAGACATCCCTCCCAGGCTCATGGCGCACGCGCAGACCTGGAGGGTGTGTCTGACAAATGAACGGGTCATCACAATGGATGCGTTGTGGGCTCAAGTTCTTCCTGGTGCCCAAAAGAGATGAATCCCTGAGACCGGCCCTGGATCACAGGACTCTGGGCAAGAAAACAAGAATTTTTCAAGCTCAAAATGTTAACACCACGGCAGGTCCCCCAGTCCGTGAGACCTGGAGACTACGCATGTACGGTAGATTTGAAAGACGTCTGTTTCCATGTGGGCGTCTGGAGGAGGCACAGGAAATCCCTCCGGTTTGCCTTCAAAGGGAAAGCTTATAAATACAAAGTCTTACCCTTTGGTTTGAAGACTGTTCCTTGTACATTTACTAAATGTCTGGATGCAGCCCTGACCCCTCTTAAGAATCAAGGAGTCAGGATTATGAACTACCTGGATGACCTCTTGGTTTTTGGCCGGAAGAAGGCCCAGTCACACTCCTACAGGGTGATCTCTCACCTGGAGTATCTCAGTTTTTTTTCATAAACCCACAAAGGAGCTACCTGACCTCATTACGGATTACCGTATTTCTGGGAGTGCAGGTCTATACCATCCGGTACAAGGCATGGCTCTCAGAGGAACATGCTTCCTCGATTTGCCGTTGCCTGGCAAAGTTTAAACTGAATCAACGGATTCCCCTGTAAGCGTGCCAACGCCTTTTAGCCTCTTGGCGGAAGCCATACCCTGTGTGCCACACGCATTGCTGAAGATGCGGGCCCTGCATACATGGCCAAACCAACAAAAAACCCACTCCCCACTCCCATTGCCCCACTCCCTTCAGGACGGAGGTTGAGGAGCATCAAATGTAGAACCACTAGACTGAGGAACAGCTTCTACCCTGAGGCTGTTAGACTCATGAATAAATGAATAATAAGAGTGATCACTGTGAAATGTCACATCATGCTGATGCTGATCTGTTTTCTTGTTGCTGTGTTCATCTGTGACCATCTGCTCATAATGACTCATGTTCGTGCTGCTGTTTGTAATGATGTTTTTCTATTACTCTAGGGCTTAGTGTATTTCTAGTTGGATGTTTTTCTTAGATCATATCCTAGATGTTATTACTGTTTTTCTCTTACATTTTGTTATTGGATGTAACTGGGACCCTGTGTACATAATCTAATTTCATTACATGTACTACATGCGGTGCAAATGGCAATAAAGTCTCTCTGACTCTGACTCTTTCTGGGTGAGCAGAAAAATTTAGAATCATTTCAAAGTGCCTGAGGGCCTTGGAACCTTGGGAGGACCTGTCTGTGTTCACGGAAGGGGTCCCGTAAGGTAAGGTGATAATTATCCCGTGTGATCATCACGACGGACACCTCGGAAACAAGATGAGGAGGCAGTCTGCAAAAATCAGAATGCCCAAGGCTTCTGGAATGAGCAAGAAGCAAGATTGTACATCAACTTCCTGGAGTTGTTGGCCGTATTCCTGTCAGCAAAATACTTATTTGGTAAAGGTCTGATTGCGGGACAGCACGTCCTGGCGTAATCAGATAACAAAACCACGGTGTCCTTCAGTGACTGGGAAGGGGGGGACGAGATCCCACACCCTCCTCAGCCTGACACAGAGGATGCTCACTTGGTACGTGTTATGGTCACTGACCTCTAAGGGCTCTCTTTTCTTGAGGGAGCCCTCTCTCTCCTATTGTTTTTCAGTTCTACCTGGCTGCCACAGGTGAAAGGTGTTTGAGCTCGTCAGCCACCCCATAAAGAGCTTCATGCCAGAGATGTCAGGTCCCCTTTTTGTCTGGGCCTTGATCTGCTGTGATCTTGTCTGTGTGGTTTGTTAAAACTTAACTGATCTTGCTGTGAGCACTTTTGGTATAGTTTGTGAGTACCTAACTAATGTTTTTTTTTTATCTGTTCACAGGGGAAGCTGGTAGGGGTTCTCTGCCATTTCTGTTCCAACCTGTTTTCTCCTGTTTTGTGGATAGCTTAGCCATTGTATTTTAAGTTTACTTCTAGCTAGTTATATATTTTCTTTATAGTTAGAAGGGGGTGCTTTGTTTGTTGTTTTGGCCTTGGAGACCCTGAAGCTTAAAGCTTCCCTGTGTTTTTCTGTTTGTTTTTTCTCTTTTCTACTTTGTAAAATAAACATGTTCTTTTGTTGACATCAACTGTTAAGTTTTTTTTTATGTTACACCCAGTGCCATATTTTTACCTGATTAGCCTCAGGGTGAGGTTGTAACAGTACGCTCCAGAATTATTGTCGCTCAGGGTGACTCAGGTTCAGAGTGAACTGAGTTACGGAGCGAATGCCCTTTCAAGAGGGTTTCTTTTGGAATCGGAACAAGACTGAACCCATGAGTCGTGGATCAGGTCTGGTCACTACGGTGGCCGAGGGGTGCAAACGCGCTGCAAAAAGAAAACAGCGCTCCAAAAGTTGAAACACGCATCAGAATGAAAACAGCAGCGTTACAAAAGTTGAAACACGCATCAAAATGAAAACAGCAGCTTTCCAAAAGTTGAAACACGCATCAAAATGAAAACAGCGCTCCAACAGATGAGGCGCACTGCAAAAGATAAGTCGCGCTCCCAAAAGGGGACGACCTGCAAATACAGAACGAGCTGCAAATAGGGAAAGCTACAACGGAAGTGCTCCAGACCACTAGGGGCAGTCGAACAAAGAACAAATCATAAGCATATTATAGTTTTCGGAATGGCAATAGTTATTTGTGTATTTTAACTTATTTATTACTGAAGAATATTTTACACATCGAAACTATCTCGTTGTATTTGTTTTAATACTGTGCGATAGAGAGGCAATGTATTGATGCTCGGTTGGCTTAGTGGTCTAACACATTGCCTCGAATGTGGGAGACCTAGGTTCGATTCCCAGTCTCGGAAATTTTTGTGGTATTAATTTCTTTTTTTTTTTAAAGCCTTTTGTTTTGGATAAATCGGGTGGAATAGATAAATACATCTACATGTTTATTCTTTGTTGTTGCTTGGTTTATGTTGGTGGCTAGAGTTTTAGTTTGTTTTAGGCAGCAGGCGTGGGGAGGAGGTTGGGGGTTGTCACGCCTCCTCCAGCAACAACCTAAAACAAGCTAAAAGTCTTGCCAACAACATAAACCAAGCAACAACAAATAATAAACATGTAGATGTATTTATCTATTCCATCCGATTTATCCAAAACAAAAGGCTTAAAAAAAAAAAAAAATACCACAAAAATTTCCGAAACCGGGAATCGAACCCAGATCTCCCACATTCGAGGCATTGTGTTAGACCACTAAGCCAACCAAACACCAATTCATTACCCCTCTATCGCACAGTATTAAAACAAATACAATGGGATAGTTTCGATGTGTAAAACATTCTTCAGTAATAAATAAGTTAAAATACACAAATAACTATTGCCATTCCGAAAACTATAATATGCTTTATGATTTGTTCTTTGTTCGACTGCCCCTAGTGGTCTGGAGCACTTCCGTTGTGGCTTTTCTATTTGCAGCTCGTTCTGTATTTGCAGGTCGTCCTCTTTTGGGAGCGCGACTTATCTTTTGCAGTGCGCCTCATCTGTTGGAGCGCTGTTTTCATTTTGATGCGTGTTTCAACTTTTGGAACGCTGTTGTTTTCATTTTGATGCGTGTTTCAACTTTTGGAACGCTGTTGTTTTCATTTTGATGCGTGTTTCAACTTTTGGAACGCTGTTGTTTTCATTTTGATGCGTGTTTCAACTTTTGGAACGCCGTTTTCTTTTTGCAGCGTGCTGTTCTGTTTTTGCAGCGCGTTTGCACCCCTCGGCCACCGTAGGTCACGGTTTGGAAGAACCTTATTGGGCTTGTCCCCATGCGAAGCCAGCTCACAATGTGACCTCTACTTCTCAATGTTCAGGGATACCATGGCAGTTGCCTTCTTACAGAGACCTGCTGACTCAGGCACGTGGGCAGCTTCTACACCCGCGTCCGGAGCTGTGGCAGCCTTCAGCCTGGCCACTGAAGGGAATGGCTGAGGGCCTAAGGCCTGATTGTCTTTGTTCCAACAACAACAGCATACACAAGGGACACCCTTGGTGTTTATGTTTACTTGGGAGATGCTTCAGTGGAAGGGTTCCCCTCTCCTTTGACAGTTCTCCAACATCAGGATGGGCCTCTTTGACAGTCCTGGTAGTTGTCTGTTCAAGAAGCAGATGAGGGACTCGTGCATGCCCCTTGTACATAAATTTTCCCCCTGGGGACCTGGAAGGTTACCCTGTGCTTGAACTGGGTTTTCTACCTCCACATTGCCATCTGATTACCAGTGGCGTAACGGGTCCCTTGCTCTTTTCCTCCGGCTTCTCAAGATTTCCAGGGAAAAATGGGGATAATGAGTAATCACACTAGCAGAGGACACTTATGCTGTCTCTAGCTGGTGTTTTCATCTATGTGTCCAGTGGTAACATCAGGACGATGTTTCTACATGTGGCATTTTTCTTCTCAGGCTGTGCTCTACATACCTTGTGGAGAGCAGCTAGGAAACGCCTGCCGTATTAAGGCAGATGTTCTCACATGCATTTTGCTAAGCATTTCAAGGGCGTGAATGGATTACGTTCCCATAGCAATCGTGTTGCACCGAGAGACCGACTGAAAGGGAACTGAAAGTTATGCACCATAACTCATGTTCCCTGAAGAAGGGAACGAGGTGCAACACATCTGGCCCTTTTCAATGCTGAAAGCTCGGTGAAGTGCATTTTAGAGAAAGATGGACGGGCGTCATTCGCCTAAATGTCCAGAGGGTGACGCTGACGCCGTAGCCGTTAAGGCGTCAGTGTATTACTTCAGGTAACCACGCGGGGGTGCTGATTCCCATAGCAATTGTGTTGCACCTCGTTCCCTTCTTCAGGTAACATGAGTTATGGTGCATAACTTTCAGTTTCTTTACTAGGTTTTCCACATGGAGCTTAAAAGGGAGATGCAAATCGACCAGGTTACCCAAATATTTATAGGAATCAACAACCTCAATAGGGACACCATTTGAGGATAAAATCAGAGGAAGAACTGCTGACTTCCTGTTTGAAAAAAAAAAGCCCTTTGGTTTTATCAGCATTTAAAGGAGCTGTATGTAACTTTTCTAACAATATATTTTAAACATATTTCTTCACTCTGCCACTACCTCCTGACATACTGATGTTAGACAAGTAATCTCTGAAAAAAACTATTGTCCCCTTGCTTCTCTAAAAGCATTTCTAAAAAGCCACAGTGACCCACCGTTAACAAGCCAATAAAAACAGAGTTTGTAACCAGCCAATAAAAACAGAGCTTGAATTTGAATCAGCCAATAAAAACAGAGCTTGAATTTGAATCAGCCAATAAAAACAGAGCTTGAATTTGAATTTCAGCAGAGCAAGGGGTAACAGAGCCATATATGGCTCTGAGGGGGAGGGACCAGAAACATGTCTCTGTTCAAAATTTTCCTAAGTTCCAGCGTGTTCCAGAAATTACATACTGAACTTTTAAGACAAGTTTGAGATGGAACAAATCTGACTGGATGATGTCAAAAGCGGATTGCAAAAGCTAGAAAGCCTTAGCAACTATTTTAGCTCGACAGTAAACAACTGTCTCATCAGCATAGGAATGTAAGGATGCATCAGGGATGCTCTAACCTACATTACCTATGTAGATTGTAAAGAGTGTGGGTTCTAAGACTGAGACTTGTGATACACCATTGTTGACTGTTAAATAACTGGAAGAAGTACCATTATGTTCAACACATTGCCTCCGATCTGAAAGATATTTAGAGAACCAACCAATGGTGTGATCTGAGAAATTGATTTCTGAGACCTTATGACACAAGATGTTATGATCCACAGTGTCAAAAGCTTTAGACAGGTCTAAGAAATGTGCAGCACAATAATCCTAAGCATCCAATGCTTCAACAATGTCATTAAGAACCTTCAGTGAAGCAGTCGTTGTGCTGTGTTGTTTCCTGAAACCAGATTGATGGAGAGGTAAGATGTTAAATGAGTCCAGGTAATTTCTGATTTGAGAATTTAGCAGTTTTTCTAGAACCTTGGCTAAAATGCAGAGTTTAGAGATTGGTCGATAGTTGTTCAGTGAGGTGGGGTTACCCGAAATGGAGTTTTGGCTTATTGTCAGGTTAATGATGTGAGTCACAGGGACTGTGATGGCATGAACAGCCAGCCTTAAGAAATAAGGTGGAAGTTCATCTGGTCTTGCAGATTTTTTAGGATCAAGACCTTTTAACAGTTTATTTACCTCACTGACTTAGAACGGAGAAAAAGAGAAGGTGTGCTTAACTGAGGATTTTAGGACTCTATTTGCACATACACACAAACAGCAGTCAAAATTGTGTGCATACTACAGCTACCTTTTTTTCCTCTGGATCACGTCAGACCGATCTCTACCTTTGCCTGTCATTGTCCCTACGTTCAGAGTTTCTACCCCCCGGACTGTCCTACATTCTTGACTTCCCTCTTTTCTCTCTGTATCCTGGTACATTTCCCTCCTCAGAGACCAACAGTAGCATTTACAAAGGCAACTTTTTAGTCAACAGCATTGGTAGCAATCAATGTTAACTTGGGCCTTTTACTGATCCACTTTGGTGTGGCTTGAATGAACTTGCATATTTGTTTTGGCAAAATGAATGCCCTACCGTCACCATTTATTCAGGCTTGAGACAGACATCAGAGATACATTGGCTTGTGCGCCCTAGTAGTTGGTTTGTAAAAGATACTGGTAATGCCATTAGGAAAAAAAAGGTTCTAACATGCACATCTTGCTCGGATGGCCAACATTAAGGTGTTTTCTTCTAGAAACAAACAAATAAAAAAAACATGGTTGCACAGGTTTGCTGTACAAAGTTGCCTCTAAACAAATGTCAGAGTGATAAGTTCATTCAACCTTTATTTATACAGGCTTGCCTCATTGAGCCACGGGGACTCATTTACAAGAGGGACCTGTCTCACTCACACCCAGGGTCAATTTAGAGTTACCAATCAGCCTTAGCATAGCCTTGACAAAGACACTGAAACCTATTGTAAAGCTGGCTTCACATTAAATAAACAATCTTCTTTTCTTAAAAAAATAAATAAAAAAAGATCACAAGCTTGAATCTTTGGGTGTGAATCGGTGGTCATTCAGTGCAACAGACTCACCAACAGCCGATAGCATGCTCATCATTACCAAAGGCAAACTATGACAAATATCAAGCAGTGCCAAAAACTTTAGGGAAAAATCCTGCAGTGTGCTGCTGTGACCAATGTTTCTTTTCTCCCTTCATTTCATTTTGGATTCAAAATCTTATAAAACAGAACATTAATGCTTAATTTTCAATTATTACAAGACTCATATATCTTTGTAAGATCTTTGCAACATACACAATCCTGCAGCAGCAATAAATCTATCCATATTCGCCAAACTGCGGTACAAATACAGGTACCACTGGTGATACTCATGATCCATCTATAATACTCTAAATAAAATTAATAGTGATTTATTTTTATTATTTAAAATTAAATAAAAAGTCTTAGACTTCTTAACAAACAGACCACAGTCCGTGAAGATCCACAACTTCTCCTCCTCCACCATTACCCTCAGCACTGGCTTTCCTCAAGGATGTGTGCTGAGCCCTCTTCTGTTCACTCTGCTCACATATGATTGTACAGCCACACATCCAGGCTGTCATATTGTTAAGTTTGCAGATGATACAGTGGTGGTGGGATGCATCACAAACAATGATGAGTCCAGCTACAGACAGGAGGTGGAACATCTGGAGAGCTGGTGCAAAGAGAATAATCTTCACATGAATGTGAAGAAGACAAAGGAGATGATTGTGGACTTCAGAAGGAACAAACACACCCATGCCCCACTGAACATAGGTGGATCAGTGGTGGAAGTGGTCTCCAGCTACAAATACTTGGGTGTACACTTGAATGATAACCTCAGCTGGAGCAACAACACCACCAGCCTGATCAAGAAAGGTCATCAGAGACTCTACTTCCTCAGACGGCTGAGACGAGCTGGTCTGAGCAGCCCAGTCCTCACCTCCTTCTACAGGTGTGCAGTGGAGAGCATCCTGTGCTCCAGCATCAATGTGTGGCATGGAGGCTGCACAGTTGCAGAAAGAAAAGCTCTACAGAGAGTGGTGAAGGCTGCACAGAAGTCTGTTGGAGTCAGTCTCCCCACCATCACAGACATTTACACCTCCAGATGCAGGAAAAGAGCCACCTGCATCATGAAAGACCTCACTCACCCAGCACACTCACTCTTTGCCCCACTCCCCTCAGGACGGAGGTTGAGGAGCATCAAATGTAGAACCACTAGACTGAGGAACAGCTTCTACCCTGAGGCTGTTAGACTCATGAATAAATAAAAATAAAATAAAAATAAACACTGCAAAATATCACATCATGCTGATGCTGATCTGTTTTCTTGTTGCTGTGTTCATCTGTGACCATCTGCTCATACAGACTCATGTTCGTGCTGCTGTTTATAATGATGTTTTTCTACTACATTAGGGCTTAGTGTATTACTAGTTGATGTTTTTCTTAGTTAATCCTAGATGTTATTACTGTTTTTCTCTTGCATTTGTTGTTGGATGTAACTGGGACCCTGTGTACATAATCTCGTTTTCATCACATGTACCACATGCGGTGCAAATGACAATAAAGACTCTCTGACTCTGATAACATCAACACAACTATGAAGAAAAATTAAAATTCCAAGAGGTCAAAAAGATGAGTCGTTCATGGTTTATTACAAGCAAGGCTTCAAATGTAAAATTATGTTAAATGCCAGTGAAAACATTTTGAGAACTTGGATGGATAATGGTTAATCACTGTACTAGTACCTACATAAACTGGATTTATATGCCACAATGAGTGAAGAAAGCTGCTGTTGCTGATATAGTTGTATAACAAAAATCAAATTATTTTGTTCTCACATGCGCTCTGAGAGTTTGTTCTTGACTCATGGCCTAGGCACAACTTGTCTCTCAGATGTGTCATCGATTGTGTAATTGATCAGAATTTTGTTGTGGGCATGAGGAAAAGCGGTTCAACTACAATGTTATTGAGTTTTAACTGCTCCGCTGAGGAACAACTGGCTGAGGCTGTTAGAAAATACAGCCATCTATACAGCATTTTCAGCAAAACTCACACAAGTACAGCACCGAGAGCAGATCCCTTCACTTCTCAGTGTATAAATCCAGCTTTAGGCAGTGCCACATCGGTCTCTGTAGGAGTCATCATCATCGTAAGCCAATCAATCATACAACAGTGTGATTCAGGTTGTAGTAAAGATGTTTTATCATCAAACTCAGAGTGCGACATGTACAAGCCTTTCATGTTTTTAAAATCACAGTTACGGTACATGCTGCAGTCACTTGTCAACCACAGCCTTTATGCCAAGAATGTTGTGTCTTTTTGTATTTTCTTGGATAGAGTACTGTACGTACAGTAGAGGGAGGTGATTTGCTCTTTATTAGTAAAAAAAAAAAAAAAAACTTCATTTTACGACTCAAAAGTGTGAAAAAATAAACCAAAGATAGCTAGAGTGCATTAGAAATGTTGTATGTTGTAATGTCAAGGTGTGTTGTTAAGGTCAAGGTTTGAGACAAGATATTTCCCCTCAATAAATCTTTTACAGTATCGCAATCATTTATGCAGCGTCCTTGTACTTTGCCAAAAACAGTTCTCTAAAAATACGAACTTGTTCTACTGTTTGGGATTTGTAGCCTCATAAATTTAATTAATTGAACACTTGAGCAACTGCATTTTGATGCTGTTCGGTAAAGGTCAAAGATACAAATGGCAAAATTAATTCATTCAAGGGCAGGTGAGGAGAAGCATGGTTAGAAAGTGAGGACGGCCTTCGTTTTATATATATAAAAAAACTTATTTTATACATCTGTGAAAAGAGTTCAAGGAGCTGCGTCTCGTTTAAACAGTTGCAAATGCAGAGGAGAGACAGACTGCATTCAAATATGCAGAGAAAAGATATAATGCTTCCTGAAATATTGAATGTTAACCAATGATGGCCCAAGAGTGATGGAGAATGCACATTCCTTAACCATGTACTTGTACTGACATTGTGAAAGAATGACAGAAATAAAGTGAAGAAAAATAGACACATACACTTCATCCCTCCCTCTAGTGGGCAGAAAAAGGAGACATGAAAGAAGAAATGCTTGAGGAGGGAGACAAAAGGAAAAGAAAGAGTGCTTTGAAAAGGTAAGACAAAAGATTTTTCAGAGACAACAATAAGATCAACTCTTGTGTTTCTCCTTATTTCTCTGCCTCATTTCCTGCCCTCCTACAGTCATCCTATCAGTGTTTCTCTCATCCCTCCTCATTGTGCTTTACCTCCTGAGTGGATTCTCGCTGTGCTCACTCTTTTTCTAGTCTAAAAAAATACAGACAGGGGTGTCGTGATGGAAAAAAATGCATTATCTTCCCATCTCCCTCTTTGCCTTCCTTTGTGGCTGTTTGTACGGTGTTCACAAAAATAATTCATTAGATAAATAATATTCTGATTTGAGTGGTTTTGGAGCTTTTGAAAATTTAGGTTTGGGCATTTGCATAAAGGTCCCATGTCAGAAACAGCAGCTCAAAAATTTACCGAACAACACCAACGATGAAAAACTCTAATTTACGATTTCCTCTGCAAATAAAATGAGCATATTTTAAATCAGTGACTAAATGTGTTTGAAATGGAAAAATAAACATTGGAAGACAAAACTAATTCTTATGACAAACATTTAAGATAAAGCAAGTGACATTAATGCACATAAAACTGCAATTAAATAGATGGGTCTCTTTTAAGGGACTACAGCCTAGGTGGCTGTGGCTGAGCGGTTAAGTCAGTTGTCCTCCAATGCAAGAGTTGGGGGTTCAGTTCCATCAGCTGTCACATGATGATGTCCCTGGGCAAGACACTGAACCCCTCACTACCTCCAATGTGTGTCCCATCAGTGTATACATTTGATAAAGCACTGATTATTCTCTGTATAGATCCAGTAGAGTGCTGTATGAATGGGTAAATGAGGACACAGATTGTAGTGTAAAGTGCTTTGAGTATCTTGATAAGATAGAAAGGTGCTGCTGTAATTAGTCCATTTACTGTATAGGCTCATTATTACTAAACGACCTACAATGAGCAAAATCAGGTTCTGTACACTATTGTACATTTTGCAGATAACTTTTCAAGGTTCAAGGTTCTTCACTGTCATTCACATCACATGTGGTACATGAGGTGGAATTAAATTGTGTACTCAAGGTCCCAGTTGCACCCAAAAATAGCAAAAATATAAAGTATAAAAAGAAACCGCATATAAGGATCCAAGATATATGCTAATCACTAATAATGTAAAATAATACGGTATACTAAACAGCAGCCTGAACATGAGTCTGTAGTGAGCAGATCGGTATGAATACCCAATTCCCTCTTGAGGGTGATAATCAAAGTATCAAGCAAATAATCACTGTCGCTTGAATCAAATTACCGGTAAATGCATTACATTCTCTGCATTCTTAAAATAATTCCGTTTTTTTTCCCCATACCGAAATGCAACAAATTTTAAAATGTAAATGAAAACCACATCGGTTTATAATATATATATATATATATATATATATA
>JBBPBX010026843.1:0-37774 GCA_038048925.1 Garcialebias charrua
TATCATCCCGCCACCCAAAGCCATAGTGCTCACTCCATTCCCTATATGTGACTTTTATGAAGATGTTTATGAATGAATGTCTAAAGTGTATATAAAATTGAGTCCCAGGTGCTCTGAACAACAGAGATGTAAAACCATTGCAGCACACCCGAGACCCAAATTCCCTACATGTATTAATTTAAGATGAAGAGGGCGGAGGTGCGTGTTGAGGGATGGGGAGAAAATGTCTGCAGGAATAGTGCTCCCACAGCGAGTCAGCTCCCCCGCTGACCCTGCGTACCCCCCCCCATAGTCGCCAAGGTCCACCCAAGGAGCGAGGTGAAAGAAACACCTCTCCGACCGCCAGGCCATTGAGCCAAGACCAGAGAGGGACACAGCCCCGAGGGCCACCAGACCGCCAGGCCATTGAGCCAAGACCAGAGAGGGACACGGCCCCGAGGGCCACCAACAGCAGTACCAACAGCCCACACCCACCAGGGCCGCCACGACCCCTGCGAACCGCAGTTAGCCCGCCGCCCAAGAAGACACAAAGTCCAACATGGACGACACGGCCAAGAGCGCCCGCCCAACCGCCGACAGAGCCAGGAAGCACCAAGAACAGGCCCCAACCAGGGCCCGCACACCGGCCAAGCATAGTCCAAGGCTATCATCAAGGACATCCACCTAATCCCCACCCCAGAAGAAATACTACACCCACCCTTCATATTAACCACTTTCAGAACACATAACACATTAGACACCCAGGCTGGGTTTGCCCGCCCCCTCCCATTGGCCACCAGTCACGCCCCCAGACACCCACCCCCCAGCATATGAACCCCAACCCACCAGCGAACCGAGGGCCCCCGGCCAGAGCCGGGCACCAGAGCGCCAGCCAGCCCATTGCCCGGCGACCCGCCCGCCAGAGCTCAAGACCCCCGACCCCCACCAGGCCCAAGCCCGGGGACGACACGCCCCCAGAGTCCCAAGCTCCCAGCACCCGCCCCGAAACCACCCCAGCACAGCCGGGTCACCGACCGGCGACCCATGACTGCCGCCACCGACCACCCGAGAGCCCGCATGCCGCCCCTAGCAGATATCCCCCAGAACCCCCCCGGTCCTCCCCAGGTCGAAGACAAGGTCCTCCCCGCCCAAGCAGCCCCAACCCCCGGTGCCCCAAACCCCAACCTCCCCCCCTCCAGCCCCAATGCCCCACAAGGCCACATCCCAGACCCCCCACCCTCACTACGTAACGGAGCCGATCAAAGAATGCCAAATAGATTGATCCAATGTGTCGGCAGATGCTGTTTCAAGACTAATATGATCTAACAGAAGATTTTTATACTGATTAATGCTAAGAATATTTTTATTTTTCCAATTTACGAGTATGGTTTTCTTTGCGATGCATAAGGCAGTGAAAAGCATATAGGATGTATTTTTTTCTAGTATAACATCTTCAAAGATACCCAATAAGCAAACAGATGGAGAGAGTGGGATATTAAATTTCAAACATTTAGACAAGTCTTCACATACCTGTACCCAGAACCTCTGAACAGGTGGACAAAACCAGAGCGCGTGAATATAATCATCAGGTGTATTACTTATGCACTGTGAGCACTTGTTAGATGGTGTAAAGCCCATCTTAAACATTCGCTGACCTGTATAATGTACTCTATAGAGAACCTTATATTGTATTAATTGTAAATTGGAGATTCTAGTCAATTTAAAAGTATTTGAACATACTTGAGACCAAATTTTTTGTTCAAAGTTAATTGATAAATCTGACTCCCATTTTTCAACAGGTAGTGCTATCGAGTCATTGATTCTAGACAATTTTTTGTATATTTTAGATAATAATTTGGGTGGTTGAAAATTAATAAACTCTAACACACATGTTGGTGTTTCCAACAATGTTTTATTTAGCTTAAATTTCTTTTTTACAATTGACTTAATTTGTTGGTATTGTAGGAAATATTTATTATCAATGTCATATTGTATTATTAATTTATTAAATGGAATAAAGTCTATACCCTCAAATATGTGTTCCAGACGTTCAATACCTTTCATTCTCCAACCTGGGAAATTTAACATATTATTTTCTTGTTGAATGTCAGGATTGTTCCAGAGAGGTGTATGTCTACATGGGAGTAGTGAAGACTTTGTCATTTTCAGATACTCCCACCATGCTGTCAGAGATGAGCTAATATTGATGCTCTTAAAGCAGACATGTCTTTTTAAATCTGTACTGATAAATGGTAGATCTGAAATCCTAATATTATTACATAAAGTTTGTTCTATATCTATCCAAGTTTCATCTAGTGCATTCGGTTTTAACCACTTTGATATATATTGTAACCTGTTGGCTAAATAGTAGTAATAAAAGTTTGGAAGTTCTAATCCTCCGGTATCTTTAGTTTTCTGTAATGTTTTTAAACTAATACGTGGAGTTTTATTTTTCCAAAGGAATTTAGATATAGAAGAGTCCAGGGACTTAAACCATTCAGTTGAAGGTTTATTTGGAATCATTGAGAATAAATAATTTATTCTCGGCAGCACCATCATTTTTACTGAGGCAACTCTTCCCATAAGTGATATGGGTAGAGATCTCCATCTAGTAAGATCGTCTTCAATTTTCTTTAATAGTGGGATATGATTTAATTTTATTAAATCCTCCAATTTAGGAGAGATATTAACACCTAAATATTTAATGTTACCTGATTGTAGTCTTTCATTAAGAGAATTATTAAACACACAATTTATTGGAAGAACTGTAGATTTTGTCCAGTTTATAGAATAATCAGAAACTTTTGAAAATGAGTTTATTAACTTGATAACATTGGATATTGAGTTTCCTGAGTTCTCAAGAAAAAGCAAAACATCGTCAGCATAGAGACTAATTTTATGTTCTATGTTTCTACCCTTTATGCCTTTAATATCAGCACTTTGCCTTATTGCTGCTGCTAAAGGTTCAATAAAAATAGCAAATAATGCTGGTGAAAGTGGGCAACCTTGCCTGGTCCCCCTCTGTAAACAGAAGCTTGAAGATAATTGATTATTTGTCCTGACGCACGCTGTTGGTGAACTATATAATATTTTTAACCAGTTAATGAAGTAATTCCCAAAACCAAATTTATTTAAGGTAGCAAATAAGAAATTCCAATTCACTCTATCGAAAGCTTTTTCAGCATCTAAAGAAAAAATAGCTGTTTCAATATTTTTAAAATACGAATACTCTATTACATTATATAATCTGCGAGTGTTTGTGTTCGAGTGTCTTCCTTTTATGAATCCGGTTTGGTCTGGATGTATAATAACAGGAGTTATCTTCTCTAGTCTTTTTGATAAGACTTTACAAATTATTTTAACATCAACATTAATAAGAGAGATTGGACGATAACTGGTAGGTAATACTGGGTCTTTGCCTGATTTTAATAAGAGACTAATATTGGCTGAATTCATATGTGTTGGTAGCCTGCCATTTCCTTCTGACTCAAGTAGCACTCTATAGAATATCGGTTCCAGTATATCCCAGAATTCTTTATAGAATTCCACTGGATAGCCATCAGGTCCTGGAGATTTCTTATTAGGCATGCTTTTAATTGCTTCATGGAGCTCATCTGATGTTAATGGTGAGTCTAGTTTTGATGATTGACTAATATCTAGTTTTGGTAGTGTTACTTTCTCCAAGAATTCATTAATATCCTCATTAGATGGATTTATTTGTGGAGTGTATAGAGTTTTATAGAAATCTTTAAAAACATTGGCCCTCATGCACAAAACAGTTCGTATTCTTATCCTAAATGTCTCCTACTTTTGTTCGTACGAAGTGTTCGTACGAACATGCCACGTCAGATCCAACAAAGTCTTCTATCGTCAGGAAATGTGTGTATATGAGCTGTGTAAATAATGATGAATCCCACCTGTTCTATTCACCTGCTCGTGCACGCGGGAGGTTATTTACATAATTCCCACCCCTCAAAACACCATATAAGGATATAGTTTCCTGCCACCGCGAGCAGGAAGTGTCCATTCATTCCGGCTTTTATGCGTCAGAAAACACACAAACGCGTTTGGCGAATTAAAATTGACTCGCCTTTGATCATAGTGTCAGCCCCGGATCTGAGCGCAGACCCACACAGAATACAGATGACATCAGTGAGCGCCCACAGTCAACAGGCAGTTTATATTAAAAATGACATGAAACAAGCTGGTTTCGCCTTTCTTCTCCCCTGTCTCTGCAGCGGCGCTGTGTATTTATGTGTGTGTGTGTGTGTGTGTGTGTGTGTGTGTGTGTGTGTGCCGACAGTGGCACGGGGTGGGGGAGCCGTGCCGACAGTGGCGCGTTGCGTGGCACACGGTGGTCGACATGAGTGGCGGGGGGCGCGTTGCGTGGCACACGGTGGTCGACATGAGTGGCGCGGGGGGGGCGCGTGGCGGGGGGCGCGTTGCGTGGCACACGGTGGTCGACATGAGTGGCGCGGGGGACGCGCGCGGGTGGCGCAAGGTGGTGGACGTGGGGGGGGGTTGAAGCCGCTTTAATTAAACCAATATGTGTGGTTGCATTTAATTGTTTTTAAACTCAAAATATTTTCTAAATAACGAAATATAAAGTTATTAGTGGAGAAAAGGCCGTCTGGATGACAGCAGACTGACGCTCCTAAAATATACGACAGGTCGGGACCACACGTAAATTTTGTTCGTATCTGAAAAAAATCCTAGGATACGAAAACATTGTTGGATGCCACAAATGATCCTAAATCACTCGCACGCACAGTATAAGCACAAATCTGTGCGTACGAACGGTTTGTGCATGAGGGCCAATGTTTATTTTTCCCTCATCATGAATTATATTTCCATCTTTATCTTTAATACCATATATAGATGTTTTTTCTTTGTTTAATTTGAGTTGATTAGCTAAGAAGCTCCCTGATTTATTACCGTATTCAAAATTATCTAATCTGAGTCTTTGTATCAAGAATTTATTTTTCTTATCAATATATTCATTTAGTTCTAATTTTAATTTGCGTAGCTTTTGCTGTGTTTCCTCTCCTTGTAGACCTTGTAATAGTTTAATGGATTTCTCTAATTCCTCAATACGTTTATTTTCTTTTTTCTTTTTATTTGTTGAATAGGATATTATTTTACCTCTCATGACTGCTTTCCCAGCCTCCCAAAGCGTACTTGCTGATGTTCCTGGCAATTCATTAATCTCTAAGTACGATGCCCATTCTTTTTTAAAGTATTGCAAAAATTCTTCTTCTTGAAGTAGTGATGTATTTAATCTCCAATTTATATTTTTTGTTGTTTCTTTTTTATTATCTAAATTTAGAGTAACTGGCGCATGATCGCTGACAGCAATAGGGTGTATTTTAGTGTCTGAAATGTTGTTCAGCAATGAATTGCTTACTATGAAATAATCAATACGAGAATATGAGTGATGCACATGTGAAAAGAAAGAATATTCTTTGCTATTAGGGTGAAAAGCACGCCATGCATCGCAGAGCCCATAATCATTCATATACTGTTTAAATATATTTATAGATTGCCAACTGCGTTGAGTTCCCACTGTATTCAGTCTGTCTATTTTGTCATTTAAACCAAAGTTGAGATCACCTCCCAATACCAGTGAGGAATCCATGTGCTTTGATAGAGTGGAAAAAAAGTCATGAAAAAAAGAAGCGTCGTCTACATTCGGCCCATATATGCTAACTATACAATAATTTTGTCTAAATATTGATAACTTTAATATTATATATCTACCGTGTGGGTCTATAACCTGATCTAATACTGTGAAGTTAACATTTTTATGTATTAAAATTGCTACCCCTCTTTGTCTTGAATTATAACAGGCTGAGAATACATTAGGAAACTCTGAAGATTTTAGCTCATCTACAGTTGAGGCCAATTTATGAATTTCTTGTAGTAATACAACATCCGCCTTTAATCTTTTAATCTGGTTAAAAATCCTATATTTTTTACGTTGGCTACCGGCTCCATTAATGTTCCATGTGACAAACCCTAAAGAACCCATACTTGTGCTAATGATAATATATCTATACCACACCCACTATCACAAATATAAAAGATAACAATAGATCCAGACAAAAACATATTCCTTAAGGATAAATTATTTATGATTTATATTTTAAATAAGTACTGTTTTTGAAAATGAATCAGGGAATTTTTCATTTATAAGGTATTTGTATGGATATATAAGTATGTACGTGAACCCTTGTGCTTGTGTGCTGACAATTGTTAAGTTAGAAAAATAGAAACAACAAAACGAAGAGAAATAGTAAACATCCAAACATAATAAGAAAACACAACAAAAAAACCCTCCTACCACATAAAGTGTCATTCCACCTCGTGTACCACCACGATCTGTGTAACCCACCAACCGAGCTGTGCTGAAAAAATTACATATATCTGGTAAGTAATATTAATAAATACCATATTTAATAATATTGATCAATATTAGCAACCAAAGACAAAAAATAAATAATAATAATAAATAATAATAATTCTTACCTTGCTGATTTTGACTAATAAAGCCAAGGAGTAATTTCTGGATCCCTGAACATCTGACCGTTGATGTAAAGTTTATCCACTGAAATTGTAGCTCTATTACCTTCGTTTATATTTTTTTTCCTTATCGGGAACAGAGCACGCCTCCTAGTCAAGATCTCAGCTGGAAATTGGTCGTTCATACTGAAGTGTGTGTCACGTAATTCTCTACCTCGGCTTTTAACTTGTTCTTTTTGTTTAAAATAAGTGAATTTAGCGATAATAGGCCGCGGCCTAGTGTTCCCAGGTCGCCGAGCCCCGAGGCGGTGAACTCGCTCAAAAGTGATGGTTTTAACCACGTCACACGACAGCTTCAGCTGGGTCTGCATGAAGCTACGAACCGAGGCCTCAGGATCTTCCTCGGCTCGTTCCTCAATTCCAGAGAAGACTAGGTTTTCACGCATGCTTCTTGATTGGATGTCTAAAATGGATTCTTTCAATTTTTTATTCTCACCGGATATCTGCGACATCTGATTGGTGAGTTGATTAACTGTTCCCTTTAGCTCCGAGTTCTCCTTAGCAAGAGATGCTAACTGTTGCTGGCTAAACTCTAACGAGTCCCTCAAGCTCGAAAACTCGCGGTGCAACACCTCCACTAAAGCCAAGCGGGCGTCAAAGGTAGACAGCTTCTGATGTATTGCCTCCAGAATAGCCGTGAAACCGTCAGAACTTGGTTCTGAAGCGCTACCCGAACTATCTGAGCTACCAGGCCGAAGGCGCTTCGCAGTAGGGACGTTAGCATTTTCGGTAGCTAAGTCACTAGCACCGTCAGATGTAGCAGCGTTGCTCATAACTAAGCGCTCAAAACACTCGTCAACAAACGATTCGAGTCCCCTCAGAGTCTCACCCTCCAGTTTGTTTGAAGTATCAGGGGGAAAAAAAATCAGTTGTTAAATTTTTAATAAACTCTTAAATGGCGGGGGCATGCGTACGTGACTGCCAGCAGGCACTCAATTTTGCATTGCACAGTAATGTCAGACAAACATCTGCACTTGTTAACACAGTTAACTGTTATGAGCCTGGCCTGGACACATTGGTTCCAGCCAGGACATTTCTGTCTTCTTCAACAACGAGTCAAGTAACAGGTAATGTCACTGACCCGTCTCAAAAAAGACGTTTCTCGTGCACACATGATTCAAACGTGTGTCAGTGCTACACCCGTGAGGCGGCATGCAGTAAATGTCCCTTTTCTGACCGGCCTCCCTTGGGCCTATGCGGACTCTGTCCACTTGGCGGTGGTAGAGGCCAGATTATGTCTCCTCAGGCAGAAGAACAAGATGGCTGTCCCCTTCACAGAACAATTTGGCTGCAAACTTGCTCTCTGAACAAATGGTTACGGCGTCTGGTTCGCAACGGTTACACTCTGCAGTTTGCAATGACGCCACCCAGATTCAGCAGAGTTTTGGAGACGAAACTCTCCTCTCCTGCAAAGGGGGCGGCGCTGAGATTGGAACTACAGGAACTTTTGGCGAAACACGTCATTTCCGGGGTTCCTCCGGATGACGAAATGAACGAGTTTTATTAAAAATATTTCCTAGTTCCCAAGAAATCAGGGGGTCTCAGGCCGATTTTAGACATCAATTTTCAACGACTACATTATGAAACGTCCTTTTCATATGTTTATGTTGAAGTGTGTTCTCGAGAACGTGACGTCAGGGGACTAGATGGTACTAATCAATCTCAGAGACGCTTACTTCCATATACTGATCGTCCCAAAACAAGAAGTTCCTCAGGTTTGCCTTTCAGGGAACCTGTTACAAGTTCAATCGCCTACCCTTCGGGTACGCGCTTGTGCCACGGACTTTTACGAAGGTCATCGAAGCAGCGCTACAACCGCTACGTTCGAGAGGCTTCCGAGTCATGTACTACATTGACGATCTGTTGCTCCTGTCTGGATCCAAGATGGAGGCATCAACACAGATGGAGATTCTGGTGAGTCATCTGACCAGTTTAGGCTTCGCCATAAATTCGGAGAAAAGCTCTCTTTCACTAGCTCAACAGATACTTTTTTCGGGGTGTCAACTTATGCTCAATAACAATGAAAGCGGTCCTGTCGAACCAGAGAAAAGAGTCGCTGACGTCACTCCTCCACCGGTACGACCATACACCACAATATCGACGATCACAATTATGCGGCTGTTAGGAATGATGGCCGCCGGCCACACGGTGGTAAAACTAGGTTTATTGAACATGCAGAAGTTGCAGAGGTGGTTTATTCATCAGAGAATAGACCCTGTACATCACAAAAGGCACCAGCTCATGGTCCCCCTTCTGTGAAGACGGACCTGGTGTTCTGGGGGAATCCCAGGACTCTGTAACAGGGGGTTTCCCTGGGCAAAGTGACGACACGGAGGGCGGTCTTTACCGATGCGTCTCTTTCTGGTTGGGGAAGGACATGTCAATCTCAGACTGTGGGTGGGACCTGGCCTCTCGGCACATCTCTCTACATAAACGTGTTGGAGTTGTTAACAGTACACAAGGTTCTGAAACACTTTGTGCACATGCTTCATCAACAGGATGTACTCGTGCACACGGACAACATGACAGCCGCAGCTTACATAAACTGCGAGGGCGGGGTTCGCTCAGCCCAACTGTTGAAAACAGCCAGGGAGCTACTCTGCTGGGCAAACGTTCACCTCAGATCACTGAGGGCTGTTTACATCCCAGGTGTGCTAAACAGAGGTGCCGACATCATGTAGAGAGAGGGACCTCTAGACAGAGATTGGACGTTACACCCGGACCTGGTGTCTCAAATCTGGTCCAGGTTCAGGAGGGCGGAAGTGGACCTGTTTGCGACGCGAGATAATTCACAGTGCCCCCGTTCTTCTCCCTGAGTCCCCTCGCCCGCCCCCCCCCCTCCGCTGGGGGTGGACGCGTTTGCTCACAAACCATGGCCGAGGGTGTTGAGTTATGCTTTCCCTCCTGTTCCTCTGCTATCAACACTGCTGGAAAGAGTGAGAGAGGAGGGAGTATCAGTCATTCTGATCGCTCCACAGCGTGTAAACGCACCATGGTTTCCGGTCCTGCAGCAGCTGATAGGCCCCTCCTGGAAACTCCCTTGGAGAGACGATGCTCTACTGCAGGCAGGGGGTGCAATAAGGAGCCCCCCGATAATAAGCCAGCATCTGTGGGCCTGGATGCTGAACGACAGCGTCTAGAAAACCTTGGTTTCCCTAAAGATGTCATTGGAACCATTCAGGGCTCACGTGCACAGTCTACAATAGCTGTTTATGCTTCAAAATGGGCTGCTTTTCAGCACTGGTGCATGGAAAGACATCTGGACCCATGTTTATGTCACTTGGGTCCAGTCTTGTCTTTCTTACAATTATTGTTGGACAGAAATTTGGCTTTCAGCACCATTAAAACGTATGTTGCAACAATTTCTTCATGTCATGAGGGGTTTAATGATAGAACAATGTTTAATCATCCCCTAATGAAACGTTTTTTGAAGGTTGCTCGCCGTCTTAGGCCGGTTTCCCGGTCCTTGGCTCCTCAACGGGACCTGGTTACTGTGTTAAACGCACTAACTAAGGATCCTTTTGAGCCACTAAATGAGGTTCCACTAAAGTTCCTGTCATTTAAAACGGCTCTGTTGTTGGCTCTTACGTCGGCTAAGAGTAAGTGACCTTTCTGGACTGTCTGTTTCTCCTTCCTTCTTAAAGATACAAGAAGATGGCAGTTCTGCTGAATTTAGGCCTAATCCAACATTCATACCAAAGGTCATAACGTCTTCATTCAAGTCCAGGATCATCACACTAGACGGTTTTTGCCTTCTTCCTCACTCTAAACCAGAGGAGGAGCAGCTTCACTTGCTTTGCCCGGTTCAAGCTCTCAGATGTTATGTAGAATGCAAAGCCACGATACGTAAATCTGATAAGCTCTTTGTATATTTCAGAGAAGGCTCTCAGGGTCAACCTTTGACCCTTCAGCGGTTGTCGCATTGGTTATGTGAGGCCATCTCCTAGGCTTACAGTTCAGATGGTCTACAGCCTCCCGAGGGCATTAAAGCTCATTCCACTCGAGGGATGGCGACTTCCACAGCCTTGTTCAATGGTCTGTCGGTACAGGATATCTGCTCTGCAGCTTCCTGGTCGTCAGTAACTCCTTTTATCCGTTTTTATCTGTGAGATGTCTCCAGCTCCTCTTTGACATTTTCTGTCCTTAGGGTTGCAGTGGAGTAAAAACTTTCATTATCAATAAAATTATTCATTAAATGACACAGTCATTTCTGTCTTTATTGATGGGTGATACCGTACAACAGATTCAGTAGAACGTGTGCTTCTTGTTTCTGACTCTGCTTCAGTTAATTTTGTTATTTCACCATCAGTTATCAGGTTTCACCTACCAAGTACCTTCAGTGAGGGTGGCGGTTACCAGGTTGTTTGGTTCCAGTCAGACCCAGTGAGGCATGGACCATATCCGGCTCCGTCTTTAACCCACTAGGGCGTGGCTTAAAGGGCGGCAGCCTGCATGAAGTAGAACGTTGGTTACGTATTGTAACCCCAGATTCTATGAATGCAGGCATATCCCTTTAAGTCCCTCGGCCTCCCTGGCTCTCAATTGGCTAAAAATTTGAACTTGTTGGGAGTCGATTCTCGGTCAGCAGCAGACTAAATAGCAGACCGAGGCGGGGCCCACGGCAGGTGGACGTGGACTAGAAGTCTTCAGTGATTGGCGCCAAGCGCTGGGTAAAACCCACTAGGGCGTGGCTTAAAGGGCTACGCCTGCAGTCATAGAATCTGGGGTTACAGTACGTAACCAACGTTTGTTTTAGTTCATCCCGGAAGTAAAACGGAAGTAGAACTTCTTCTTCTGTGTTTTTTTTAAGTAGAGTTTACCACTCTGTGCATGTCAGTACTTCTGTTCAAAACAAAGCCTGCTGCATGTAAATGCTCATCATGAACGGATTGTGCCCGTGGAAACGATACATTTGAAATGTTTAATCTGAAAACATTTCAATCCAATCAAAAACATTGTGCATGTAAACATAGCTAATGTCTTTGGACACCTAGGTTTTGTGCTTATTTTCAAAGAGCTGGTTGCTTGTTTCTATCGGGAGATCTGGCAACACTGCACTAAACGTATTAGAAGAAGAAGATCCTGAAAAGATACACAACAAAAATGGAGGACCTTGTAGCTTTGTTGAACATTCTGCTCAATCTGTTTTGTCAAACGTCAAAGAGAAAAGACTCAGAAAAGGCTGTGGGCATAGAGGTAACAATCTTTGGAGAAGTACAGGAGAGTGTGAGAAGCCATAAAGATGCGAGTTAGATGATGTGTGAAGGTAAGCTAATGCTAATCTGCTATATATTGGAAGCCGAGCGTAAAAGTATGTACCGGTAAATGTTGATTAAATACAGTTTAGTATGCTGTGTGTGTGTTTCAGATGTTTCTCCAGCAAAGTAATCACAGCAGACCTACAGTCTGGTCGCTTAACAGAACCTGTCAGTGGTTGTTGTTCCTGTTACATTCCCTGCCCTAAAATCATGGAAGTATCATTTCAGTAAAGATGTTGCCAATACAGATGTATTAAAAATGTCAACTTTTATTATAGACACTTTGCTTTTGTTATTTTCCAAACATTATAGGTTAATGGATGGATGGATGGATGGATTAATTGATGGATGGATGAATGAAATTGTAATAATAAAAATGTCTTGAAGAGCTAAAATAACAAGTCATTTAAATTTGACGTTTTCAGGATGTTAGCGCTTTCTTTTAAAGACTGACTAGTTGTTTTACTGTATTTTGTGAATAAAATAAAATAAACAGTATTTTATGCAGTGAAATAAGGTGGTTATTTTTTTTCACAAGGTCATGAATGGTCACAAGGTTAACAGACAATAAAAGGGTTAACCTGGAAGCTTCAGAATTTGTCCAGATAAAACATCATTCATGTCAGATTATCACTGTCACACACCCACAGCTTGGATAAAATCTGGATTTAGCTCATAATCATGACTTAAACTTGAAACAGGTTTCATATACAGGGTGATAATTTACTTTGAAGTTTCTGGTAAATTAAACAGAATATATCCTGCTAATGTACTTTGAATGAACTTTAGTTCACCATTAAATCTCAGATGAACCATTAAATCTCAAATGAACCAGATTCTACAAAAAACATCTATATTAAAAAAAGGTTTTCTTCATCATTCGATGCCTGTCTACTTTTATTATTCAATTTAGATGTGCCTTATATTATAAAAGGGCCGCCTGCCTTTAATGAATCCAGTCTGGTCTTTTGAGCTAACCAACCTTTGAGTAAGAACTTCGTCTAAAATTTTGGCATTTGTATTTGTAAGGGAGATTGGTCAGTAAGAGGGACATTGAGTGGGATCTTTTCATTTCTTTGCAATGATGGTAATACAGGCCTCTGAGAAAGAATTTGGAAGGGATCCCTGGCTTAATGACTGAGAGAACTGAGAGTAGGAGTGGGGAGAGTAATGGAGAAATTTTCTTTAAAAATTCTGCAGGGAAGCCATCAGGACATATTTACCTGACTGTATTACCGAGACAGCCGACATAATTTCAGTCAGGGATATTGAGATCTCCAGTGCATCTTTCAGGTTGGGTGTAAGTTTTGGCATATTGATCTGTTCAAGAAAGTGAGAAGATAAATTCTTGTTAGATTTGGATTCTGAAAGATAAAAATGGGGAACAAAGTCCTTTAATGCTTGCTTCTTTAATTTGTAAATTATCTAGTTATGTTTCCATTCTTTAATTTAATCTTAGGGATGACTTGTGTAGCCATGGCACCCTTCAACTGATTTGCAAGTATGTTACTGACCTTTCTCCATGTATGTAAAATGTGGATTTACTTTTTAAAGTGATTGGTTTATTGAGTGTGTTGTCAATAAGTCAAACTTAGTTTTGAGTTCTAGTTTTTGTTGTTGTTGTTTGTTTGTTTGTTTGTTTTTGTACAGATTGGGGCATTTATTTTGAGCATATTGTTTATCAATTAATTTAATCTGCTGAGCCAAACCAGTTCTTTCTTTCTGAGATTTTTGCTTCATCCGGGCAGTATATGAAATGACTTGCCCCCTGAGATAATAATAACAATAATACTTCATTTATAAAGCCCTTTAAAACAACCACAGTGCAACAAAGTGCTGTAAAGATAGACCTTAAGGGTGTCCCAAATGGTTGACAGTGGGATCTCAGGAGTCTGTTGATGGATAAAAAGAAGGTTATTTCTTTCTGTATAAATGTGACAAAAATCACTGTTTGACAGCAATATTTAAATTGAATCTCCACTGTCTACTCCTCAGAGGAACATCGGGGAATGACAGGGCCAGTGTCACAGGTGCGTGGTCTGAGATGACAGTACTGTGGTAGATACAGCCACGGACAGAGGGAAGAAGTTTGTTGTTCATGAAAAAGTAAATTATCCTCGAGTATGAATGATGAACATGAGAAAAAAAGAAAAAAAAGAATATTCTCTTTCAGCTGGATGTAAAATTGTGTGATTTCATCTCTTGACAATAGCTCAATGGGAAAAACTAACCTGACTAAGTTTGCTCAATCAATCATTTAATTCCTTTTATCTTGTGGAGTGGCTGATGTGTGGTGCTTCCATAATCCTACTTCAAGATCATACTAATTTTTTTCCCCAGTTCATAAGACATACTCCCAAATTGATTATTTTTTTCTTCATAAACACACTCTGCCTTTGGTGAAAGAATGTGACTATGGGGCCATGGTCATCTCAGGCCAGTGTCTACTTATTACGAAACTGCTTACCCTGGTCACAAAATCTGTATATTGTCCTTGGAGATTCAACTCCTTACTCTTTTCTGAGGAAAACTTTACCAAATTTCTTACATCTGAAACTGATTTTTCCTGAAGTTAACCAAACACCAGGAATGCCACTCTGTGCTGTCTGGGAGTCAATAAAGGTCTATCGGGGGGTTAAATAATTTCCTATTGGGCAAATGGAAAAAAAGAAGGGCTTGATATAGCTAGGACAATTAACAGATGAGATATAGGCTCTTTGCATGTACGGCGCTGACGTCACATCCGCCTGAGCGGAATGCGGTTCGTTAGCTTCCGCTTTGAGGAACTATGACAGCTAGGAAAGATAAACTCGTGTTTCAGAAGCAAGTTAAACATTATCACGAACACTGTTGTGTCCCTAAGTGGACGTCATCTTCAAAGTATAATGGTCTTTTAAGTTTCCACAGATTTTTCTTTTCTTTTTTTTCCAGATTTTTTCCCCCGGATTCTTTTAAGTTTCCACGGATGATCCTCCAGACACATAAAATTGCACGTCTGCAATCGAGTTCACATTGAGCGTACGATCAGAAGGGTTAAAGAAAACAAACTGTTTGAGTCTGTTATCCCGCTATCAATTGTTGAAAGTATTAATGAAGTCGAAGACGCAAATTCAACAATGGCAAGACTCACAGCTGCATCGAATCACTCATCAACTGTCCACCTGGATATAAGGCGTCCCTTTCCTCAGCTCTTCCTGTTTGCCCGTTGCAAGTCTAGTCGCCTCCCTCCACCTCCCCGTCTCCTCCCGGGGTTTCTGGTTCCTCGGTTCTCCCCTGTTCTTCGTCCCGCCTCCGCCGCCTGGGGTTGTCCTGCTCGCCTCCGTCCTGGTCCTGCTGCTGTGTGCGTTCCTGCTTCCTGTTCCCTGCAACCCAGCCGGTCATGGCAGATGGCCGCTTGTCCTGAGCCTGGTTCTGCTGGAGGTGTCTTCCTCTCGAGGGAGTTTTTCCTTCCCGCTGTCACTTCGTGCTTGCTCAGGATGGGAGTTCTGCGCTGGTGTTTGTCTGGGTCGTTCGGGGCCGACGGCCGCCTGGCTGGCCGTCCTTCGCGTACCGGTGGGATGGGTTGGACGTCTGCTGTCCCGACTCCGNACAGCTGAAGCGCGTCCAACCGGGGAAGGTAGTGACGGCGGCAGCAGTGATGCGCCTACTGGGCCTTATGGCAGCCGCTCACGTGGTAATAAATTTGGGTTTATTATACATGAGATCGACCCAGCGTTGGTTTACCAAGCTGCGCGTGGGCCCAGTGCGCCAAAAACGCAGGATGGTGCTGGTACCCCCATCCGTGGGACCAGATCTGCGTTACTGGGGAAACACCCGCATCCTGAGGGAGGGTGTCTCCATGATCACACCTACATCTCACATCCCAGTGTTCACAGACGCGTCTCTGATGGGATGGGGGGGGACGTGTCTCTCCCAATCGGTGTGGGGGAAGTGGCCAAGCCACACCCACATACACGTAAACGTTCTGGAGCTGATGAGAGTCCAGAAGGTTTTGCAACATTTTATTCTGTTAGTTCAGCAGCAAAATGTACTGGTGCACACCGACAACCAGGTGGCAGCAGCGTACATCAATTGCCAGGGCGGGTCTCGCTCAGCTCAGCTGCTGCGCGTGGCCAGGCAGCTACTCCTGTGGGCCCAATCCTTTGAGAGCAGTGTACATCCCAGGGGTGCTGAACGTGGGAGCAGACATCATGTCAAGAGGGGGACCACGTCAGGGGGACTGGTCTCTCCACTCAGACATAATAAATCAGATTTGAGCCAGATTCGGCCGTGCAGAAATAGACCTTTTTGCAGCCCGAAACAACAAGAAGTGTGCAATCTGGTGCTCACTGAACCCAAAAGACGACCCACCTCTGGGAGTGGACGCTTTTGCGGGCAGATGGTGGTCAGAAAAGAAGCTTTACACTTTCCCGCCAGTCCCTCTCATTCCAAGAGTACTAGGACGAGTCAGGGAGGAGAAGCTATCTCTCATCCTGGTGGCTCCAGAGCGCAAATATGCACCCTGGTTCCCAGACCTGCAGCAGATGGTAGTGGACAGTCCCCTGCAGCTGCCATGGAGAGAGGATGCTCTCCTCCAAGTGGGAGGGGCGATCAGACATTTCCCAGAAATAGGCCAATGCCTTTGGGCCTGGAAGCTGAGCGGCGCCGCCTAACAAGCTTAGGCCTCACCCCAGCCGTGGTCCGGACGATTCAGGACGCCCGCGCCCCGTCCACAACTACGCTTTATGCGACTAAGTGGGCAGCTCTTTTCAGCGCTGGTGCAGGGACAGAGACGTCGAGCCCATAGCATGTGACATTGGCTGTGTCCTGTCTTTTCTGCAACTGCTGTTGGAGAGAAAGCTAGCTTTTAGCACGATAAAAGTGTACACGGCGGCCATTTCATCGTGTCACGAGGGTTTTGGTGACAGAACGTTATTCAATCATTCTCTGATGAAACGTTTCCTAAGGAGCGTTAGACGCCTTAGACCCTTGAAGCGTGACATCACACCTCAGTGGGATCTGGCATTAGTTCTGGGAGCTTTGACCAAAGCCCCCTTTGAACACTTGGAGGAGGTGTCAATGAAGTTTTTGTCCATAAAAACTGCTCTTTTGCTGGCACTCACGTCTGCAAAGAGGGTGAGTGACCTCTGTGCATTTTCCACAGCTCCCTCTTGTTTACAAATTAAACCTGATGGCAGCTCAGCGTCTTTGAGGCCTAACCCGGCTTTTATCCCTAAGTCGATCACTAGCAGTTTTAAATCTCGGACAATAACTCTGAGTGGTTTCCATCTCCCTCATGCATCAGAGGAGGAAGCTAGGTCTCACTTGCTGTGTCCAATTAGGGATCTCAGAGCTTATCTGGCACGCACAGCGGGTGTACGCCGCTCTCAAAGTCTGATTGTCCATTATAGGGACAACTCAGCGGGTCGTGCTCTGTCCTCTCAGCGCCTCTCTCACTGGCTGTGTGAAGCCATAACAGAGGCCTACAAAGCTGAGGGGAAGGAGCCTCCTGTATCTCTGCGAGCTCATTCGACGCGAGCAATGGCTTCGCCTACAGCTCTGCACGGTGGGATGTCGGTCAGCGACATCTGTCAGGCCGCAGCTTGGAGCTCGCCCTGTTCTTTTACCCGTTTTTATTTACGGGATGTTTCTACTTTTTCTATGACTCATTCAGTTCTGGGAGTCCTGGATAAGTAGTGGGAGTGCACCTCCTAGTGTTAACTGTTCCTCTGTACTTAGTTCATGCAACAGTTGACTTTTACTCTTTTTTGTTTTGCAGTCAGAGAGTGTTCCTCTCCTTGACTATGTGCAAAAACACACAAAAAACAAAAAAAAACAACACAACAACAAACAATATCTTTCAGTGTTGTGGCTTGCTGCACGGCAGCAGAGCACGTCTGGAGGTTGTTTAAAGGCCTGCAGGCCTTCCTCCAGCCCACCACCTGCCTTTCCTCTTGCATGAGGAAGGACGTGCTTATTGGAAATGGGAGAGCAGATGCTCCTCATTGGTGGGATACAGCGTGGCATGGACTATTTCCTGCTACGCCCTTTATTCCAATAGGCGGAGCCAAAGGGCGGAGCTAACTACGACACTAGAACGTTGGTTACGTACCGTAACCCCAGATTCTATGAGTAGTTAGCGGAGCCCTTTGGCTATTGGGCCACTCTGTATCCTAAATGGCTGAATGAACAGCTATTTTGGAGGCAGTTTCACCTCGGTCGAAGGTATTTATCGACCCGGGAGTTGGGCCCATCCGGTAGGTGGGCGTGGACTAAAAGGTTTTCAGTAGGCGCTGACGCGCGGGGGGAGAATTCCAATAGGCGGAGCCAAAGGGCTCCGCTAACTACTCATAGAATCTGGGGTTACGGTACGTAACCAACGTTTTATTACAAAAATACATGAAATTATAAAATGTATTTTATTTAGTAAATTAAGCTATTGAAATTTATGAACTTTTTTGAATACTACATTTGTTGAATATGACTGTAGATCAGGAGAGGTGCTCATTAGGAATGTTTCACATCTAAAGTAGTTTAATAAATGAAACTTTATATACCAGCTTTAAAGGCGGCCATGGTGTAGTGGTAATGGCAGTCGTCTCCCGATCGGAAAGTTGGCGGTTCGACTCCCGGGACCCGCACCATGTGTCGTTGTGTCCTTGGGCAAGACACTTAACCCTGAGTTGCTCCCGGTAGGACTGGAAAGCACCTTGCATGGTAGTCTGCCGCCACCGGTTTATGAATGTGTGTAGCCCTGATGCATGCTCAATAATCCAGGTAGAAAAATCTAAAAAAGCTAAGTCTGGTCCTCTGGACATTCAAAAAAACAAAAAAACAAAACAAAGCAAAAAATTGTAGAAACGTTTCGTCTTTCGTCCGAAAGACTTCCTCAGTCTGAGGTGCTGGGTTCAGCTCAGTCTTATAAATAGCACCCTCCCATGTGTGTAGCATTCAATATATGTGTAGCACTTTGAGATTTTCAGTAATGAAAAGTGCGTTATAAATTGAATTAATTATTATTATTATTATTATTAAAGATATAAAGATTACAAACTGCTTCACAATCAACATTAAAACAAAACATGTGGAACTAGTCTTGCTTTTAATGTTGATGAAAAAAGGTTATGATAAAATGAGGAGGGGGCTGTAAACACAATCCCATTTTAGCTCTTAACAAAATGGATGCAAAAATAAATAAATAAAATAACACAGAACCCATGGAACATGGCCATATTCATCGACATGCAATACATTTGAACCAGAACAGTCAGCTAAACTCGAACTCTGACAAATTACCAGTGCTGCCCTACTTTTAAGCTATGAGGTTCGTCGTGTTTCTTCATGGATCTGAAGCAAAAAGCCTGAACCGCAACCTCTCCTGTTACCTGGTCTCTGTTTGACACTATCAACAGCAAACAAACAATATATACTTGAACACAAATGTATTAAATTCCCCTTCTTCATCCCTCATCTGGCATTTTCTTTTGTTTTTTGCCAAAAGTCAAGTGATCGCTTCCTCCTCCGCTGACTCCATGACTGAAATGATGAGGAAATTAATTAATTTGTCACGAGCTAAGTAAACTTGGGTCCAGCGTGGCTGTGCGAGGTTCTGCAAATTTCCTGGTGTTCTGGTGTGCTGGACCAGTGCTCCCTGTTTTTATTTAATTTTTTAGAACTTTTTATTAACATATAAACACAGAACACCGCAGCGGCTACAGCCAGAGCCAGCTACCGGCTCGTGCCTTTTTTTCCACCTACCCGACCTGTCAATCAATTCAGTAGGCGTGTCAGCAAAAGACCAATCAGCGACCTCAATTTGTCCCGTAGGTAAACGCTCTGCCCTGCATCTGCTCAAATGACGTCAAGTATTTGGAGCGAAAACGCGAGCATTAACAAGAGAACGAACGCAGAGCTATACTGTGAACTGCCTGCACACAGAACGTGCGCGTCGAGCGGCGTTCGGCAAAACGCAGAGCTATACTGGAGCCTATACAAATGCGATGAACATCGTTAATCGTCAGCTTGGGCAAGCCCTGCAAACACCTTGAATAATACGCCATGTTTCAATAGACCGGAAATGAGCTAGCCGCATTTCCCGGAACACGGAAGTTGACGTGCAAAGAGCCTATTTCATTCATTCATTTCATTAATTTATTTATTTCTATAGCACTTTACACAAAAATGGTGACCAAAGTGATTAACAAAAAACAGTGCAGTACTTAAAATGACAACAGATTAAAAATCAAGAAAAACACAACATAATAGCAAAAACTAAAACCAGAAATGTCACTGCATATTTAATTACTAAAAGCCTGTTGGAATCAAAAAGTCTTAAGCTCTGATTTAAAAGGGCCAAGTTCAGTTATCTGACGTAGCTCAAGCGGGAGCATATTCCAGAGTCGGGGTGCGGCCGCAGAAAAGGCACGGTCACCCCAACGTTTATATTTTGTCCTTGGAACAGAGAGCAGGAGCTGTCTGACCTCAGAGACCTGGAGCGGGCGGGGAAACTTAACAACTCCGTTATATAAGGAGGAGCGAGGCCATTCAGGGCTTTAAAATCAAATAATAAAAGTTTGAAATCTATTCTAAATGGGCAGGAAGCCAATGTAGTGAGAATAAAACAGGTGTGATGTGGTCCCATCTAGGAGTGTTGGTTAAAAGGTGAGCTGATGCATTTTCTGAACAAGCTGGAGGCGGCTCAGTGATGACTGAGACACACCAACATGCAGAGCATTACAATAATCGAGCCTAGAACTGTTAAAAGCATGAACAGCCTTCTCCAAGTCGTAACGGTTTAAAAATGGTTTGACCTTTTTAAAAAGACGTAAATAAAAAAATCCAGACCGGACAACAGAGGCGATGTGTTTGTCAAAGTGTAAAGCCTTATCAAAGGTCACTCCAAGGTTTTTCACACTGTCACTGAAGTTAACATTCAAATTTCCCAGGCCAGTTGCATCTTTGTCACTAAATAAAATCAATTCTGTTTTATTGTCATTTAAAAACAGGAAGTTCTTGTTTAGCCAGTGTTTGATTTCAGAGATGCAGTCAAAGAGAGAAAACATTGGATTACTGGGCCTTGGTGGTAAATAGATCTGCAAATCATCTGCATAAAAATGAAAGTTGACATTGTGTTGTCTCATAATAGATCCAAGTGGCAACAAGTACAAGGAAAAAAGCAGAGGGCCCAAAATGGAACCCTATTTAACAGATTTGAATTGAGAGAGCTACTCGGGTGTGAGGTGTGATTTGTCAATTTACATATGTGTGTGTGTGTTATCTCAGCCTTCAATTTACATAAGTAGGTGTGTGTGTCTTCTCACAGCCGCATAACTACCAAACTCTCCTCTTTGAATTGAGAAAGCTCCCCGGATGGGAAGTGAAGCTTTTTCTGTTACAAATAAAGTCCTGTTGTTTATGTATTGAACACATTTTTTGATTTTATCATATGCTGGACAACTGAGAATCTTCACCAGCTATTTAACAGATGATTAAAGCTACTTCAAGAGGTCAAGGTTGAAAGCTTCAGATCTATACTGCGGGGGTCCAGAGTTTTGGGTATGGTCGTCTGGATATGGGCCAGCATCACTCATTCAAAATACTTTATAATAATTGGAATGATTGCTACTGGCCTGCAATCACTGAAGCAGATGTGTGCAGTGGTAGTTTCTAATATGGGCAATATAGGAAGCTGCTCAGGGCGGCATCTCAATTCAATTTAATTCAAAAATACTTTATTAATCCCAGAGGGAAATTAAGTGTTGTCATAGCTCATCATCCTGTTTTCATTCAAGAGTTGTTAGATGCTGATAGCTGATGACAGGAAGGATCTCCTGCAGCAAATCCGAAGAATCTGGACAGAGATCCATCCACCTAGATCCAGCTTCCTGTCAGATTCGGCGGGCCTCTCAGTTCTCCTGGGCAGCAGGACTGCTCAAATGCCAGGCAGAATTCCTCCCTGAGCAATGGTCACTCCTCCCAGCAGTCTGCTGAGTTCCTCGTCGCCACATAGCAGAATGTGCAGAGGGAAGATCCAGGTCCTCCTGTCAAGCCAAGTTTCCCACCAGCTCCAGGATCTCGGTGGTTAGGTACTCGAGCACCACTACCAGGTTGACGGGAATTCGTCCACAGCGCCTCCTTTTCAACTCATATGGAATTTGGGGCTATAGTAGAGGTATTTGAGATGTTAATCAGCTGCTCCTGGTTGTTAAAAAAACACCATGTTGCCATGGTTACGCATCATAACAAATGCCCCAAAGTAAAAAGGTTTCAGTAAAAATCCTTCCAGCTTCACAGCATCTGATACCAGAGTAAACAATCATCAGATAAAGCAATTTACATCCAGAAAAAAAGGAATTAAAGTCTTCATAAGCAACAACTCATAATGACTGTAACAGAGCTACTCCTACATGCAGCCTCCCCGAGCAGTGCAATTCTAGAACTGCATCTCTCGTGAAGAGCGACACAAGCTCCCGGCCCCGCCCCACGCTTCCCCTAAAAAAATTAATAAAACATTAAAGCTGCAAGCAGCATTGAGGCCCTCGCAACAACGCGCTGCTCCGGCCTTACTGTGGCAACCGCGGGAGCCATATATGGCTCTGAGGGGGAGGGAGCAGAATGCTTTTCCCTGTTGAAAATATTTCTAAGTCCCAGCGTTCTCCAGAAATAACATATAGCACCTTTAACAAATACAGTGTCAGTCTTCTATATTACACAGGACAAAGCTGGAAGTGTCACCCAATAATTGTGTTTCTTGTGTGAGTGGGCGGGGCTTAAGTGATGTCATGGATCCACAATACCAATTTGTCTCAAAGTGCTCATTGATCTAGTACCAAAAATCTGGTGTAGATGGGAATATGTATCACTAATATAGGGGGCGCACTGGAGTAAAATTTCAACCACAATAACAATGTGTATAAAAGTGTTCACTGATGAATCACAATAAATCTGGTGCAGATCATTTGATGTATCACTGATCTGTAACTGTTGGAGTAATGTAAGGGGCACACTGGAGTCAAATGTAACAGTATATAACCAAATCAATGTGTTTAGAAGTTCCCACAGATCTGGCACTGATCGGATGGTCTATCATTGACATATAACAGTTTGAAGTATGTAAGGGGCGCACTGGAGTCAAAAGTTAAAAACAATAGAAATGTGTGTAGAAGTGCTCACTGATGACGTGCAATAAATGTGGTCTATATTGGATGATATATCACTGATCTGTAAGTGTTGGAATAATGTAGGTTGCGCACTGGAGTGAAATTTTAAACAACAATATCAATGGGCCTCATGCACGAACCGTTCGTACGCACAGATTTGTTCTTAAACTGTGCGTACGAGGGATTTGGGCAGCACGGTGGCACAACTGGTAGAGCTGCTGCCTCTCAGCGAGAAGGTTGCCGGTTCAAATCCCGGTCCGGGGCCTTTCTGGGTGGAGTTTGCATGTTCTCCCCGTGCATGCGTGGGTTTCCTCCGGGTACTCCGGTTTCCTCCCACAGACCAAAAAACATGCTTGTTAGGCTGATTGGTGACTCTAAATTGACCCTAGGTGTGAGTGTGAGAGTGGATGGTTGTTTGGTGTGAGTGAGACAGGTCCCTCTTGTAAATGAGTCCCCGTGACTCAACGAGGCTAGCCTGTATAAATAAAGGTTGAATGAATGAATGAATGATTTAGGATCATTTGTGGCATTCAACAATGTTTTCGTATCCTACGATTTTTTTCAGATACGAACAAAATTTACGAGTGGTCCGGACCTGTCGTATATTTTAGGAGCGTCAGTCTGCTGTCATCCAGACGGAATTTCTCCACTAATAACTTCATATTTCGTTATTTAGAAAATATTTAGAGTTTAAAAAAGTCACGCACCACAATTGGTCTTGACAATAGGTTCTGTTTGAAGTCGAATTATAATTTTAAATGTAATAATGACTAACGGATTAAAGTATTTAAATTAAAATCAATTTGTTATCAATGCCGTTTTCTAACACTACAATATCAATATGAAGATCTCAAACTGAAACCAACTTAAATTATGAATTAATTTAAGTTTAATTTGTCTCGGTAACGCAGACTTTAGGTTGACCTCCTCTGCCACAGTCATAGCTGTCAGATAGCTCAATGAGTAGAACGTTGCGTCGCAGTCCTGAACCTTATGGGTTCGAGTCCCACATGGGACAACGTTTTTTTTTCTCCTTTTAATTCATTCCAGATTTAAAAAACACAAGAAAACTATTTACAATACAACAAGAAATGAAGCATAAAGTCTTTTTAATCTGGAATGAATAAATAATCTAAACAAGGAAGGAAAAATAAATAGGCATACCTTGTGGGAATCAAACCCACAAAATCTCGATAAGCAGTGCAATGCTTTAACCAGTTAGCCACCAGGACACATGTATATTTTAAGGTCCACATTTAATATAAACAAACATTCTTTGGCATTAGTTGGTCATTTACTCCCATGAGTGACGCTGCTAATAAGGACAGATTTACTTTTCTCGATCAAGGAGAGCAGAACTTCAATCTCCGCACCGGTAGAGTTCTTCTTTTTTACTTTTCGCTGTCATTTTATGCACGAACACGTTTTGCCTCCGAGGCAGGAAACGTAGCCTTATATGGTGTTTTGAGGGGTGGGAATTATGTAAATAACCTCTCCGCGTGCACGCGCAGGTGGTTAGAACAGGTGGGATTCATCATATTTACGCAACTCATTTACACACTTTTCCTGAGGATAGAAGACTTTGTTGAATCTGACGTGGCATGTTCGTACGAACGCTTCGTACGAACAAAAGTAGGAGAAATTTAGGATAAAAATATGAACATGTTCTTGCATGAGGCCCATTGTGTGTAGAAGTGCTCAGTGATCAAGCACACTAAATCTCGTCCAGATCAGATTATGTATCAGTGAGATATAACTGTAGTAATAATATAGGGGGTACAGTGGAGGGTATTGGCCACTTATCACGGATGCCTCTTCAAGTGGTGGATAATGATCGATCGTAGTGATTTTGGTGCACCTCGGTTCAAATCTGTGGAATTTAGAGCTAAATATATGGCGACGGCGTCACATCTGAGATCGTCACGCCACCACGCCCACATCCTCCAGCGAAAACTGTTTGTAATTTAAAGTAAGTCAGTCCAACTTATTATGTGTCTTTTAACACAGGATCATCCTGATTACTTCAAGGGTGTCAGAGAAGGAGCAATACAAGTTAAAAAGTGACTTCCTTTTCTGAGGGGGCGGGACTTTGACCACATCACAATATGACCACAAAGGATTGTCGGGCATCCAACAGGGATGATTCATGCCAAGCTTGGTGCATTTCGGTCTTTCTATGTGAAAGTTGTAGCGTTTTGAAATTTACAGCGTGAAGCGCAATTTTGAGGCCTGGCCACGCCCCTTTAACATAAACGAAAACTCAAGCTTTTGATAACTTTTACTGTCCAATATATTAACCAAGTTTGAAGGCAATCCTTCAAAATCCCTAGGAGGAGATTGTTAAAATCTGCAAATAGAAATGCCAGAAAATGACCCTTTGACCCAAAATGGCCAACTTCCTGTTGGTTTTGGACCAGGGCTCCAAGAGACTTTTTTGTAGGCCCTGAGAATATACAGATGTTCACAGAGTTTTAGAATAATTGGTCCAAAAATTTCTTGGGGCTGAGGTTTTCAAATATTCTAAGGGGTGCTGTAGAGGCTATTGGCCAATTATTGTTGTGAATGTTGGAACTAGCCTTGCAGCTACGATTCCAAAAGTGAATAAAAGTGTGAACTATTTAATAGACAGCTGTTTAGACAGTATGTTCTTGAATGGAACTGATAAAGAAGAAATAATGAAAGTAGTCAACAGCTTTACAGATAAAAATTCAAAAGATTGGTTGGATATGGATATGACGTTTGTTAAAAACATAATGAGTCATGTAATTGAACCGTTCACATAAATATGTAATTTATCTTTTACAACGGGAGTATTTCCAGAAAGAATGAAAGTAGCTAAAGTTGTTCTTTTTTTCAAAAGTGGTGACAAATGTGTGTTTAATAATTATAGACCGATATCCCTGTTACCATAGTTTTCAAAAATCTTGGAGAAACTATTCAATAACATATTGGACCAATTAATTGAAAAACAAAATATTCTAACTAATAACAAATATGGTTTTAGAGCAAAATATTCTACATCTATGGTGCTTATGGACTTTATGGAACAAGTAACTTCTGCTGTTGACCATAAACAATATTGTGTTAGTGTGTTTGTTGATTTAAAAAAGGCTTTTGATACTGTTAATCATAGTATTCTCCTTGATAAATTACATAAGTATGGCATCAGAGGATTGGCATTACAATGGGTGTGTAGTTACTTGGAAAACAGGAAACAGTTTGTACAGTTGAATGATGTGAGATCAGATCACTGTACTATCACATGTGGAGTTCCTCAGGGATCGGTACTTGGTCAGAAGTTGTTCATCTTGTATATAAACAATTTGGTTAAAGTGTCTGGTCTCTTCAAATGCATACTTTTCGCTGATGATACAACTTTTTTTTGTTCTGGTACTAATATTGAACAACTATTGGAGTCAATGATGAAGGAGTTTGTTAAAATTCAGAATTGGTTTAAACTCAACAAATTATCATTAAACTTGGAAAAAACTAACTACAGTATATGATATTTAGTAATAGAAATAAAATAATTGATGTTCCATTTCAAGTTGAGGATTAAGTGATTTGTAGAGTTAGTGAGGCAAAATTTTTGGGTGTTGTCATTGACGATAATCTATCATGGAAACAACATATTAATTATGTTAAAACGAAAATATCTAAATCTATTGCAATATTTTATAGAGTTAGATATTTACTAAATGACGAAGCACTGCATTTGTTGTATAATACAATTATTGTGCCACATTTGATTTATTGTGTTAATGTTTGGGGAAAAGCGTGTAAATCAATCACAATGCCTATTTTTATTTTGCAGAAAAGAATTGTAAGAATTATAACAAGAAAACATTACTGTCACCCATCAAGTGAATTATTTTATCAAATGAAGCTGCTGAAGTTCTATGATTTGGTGGACTACATTTTGTCACTTATGTATAGAGCTCATAAAAATACACTACCATCAAATATCCAAATGTATTTTGTGAATAGTTGTTACAATCTCAAGGTGAAAGATGTGTTTGTAAAACCGCAGTTTAGAACTAGTTTGAAAGGAAGAACTACCTTAATTCAAAGAGTACGATTATGGAAGAACTTAATGACTAATGTTAAGGAAGCCAAATCAATCCTTGTATTTAAGAAACTGGTTAAAAACGAATTGTTAAACAAATATAAATGAATGTATTTTAATGAGTAATATATGTGAATTGAAAATTGAACGAGTTATTTACTTATTTTGTTATTATAGAAAATTTTGTTTCAATTGTTATTAGATAAATAAGGAGCATATTTAATAAGCTATTTTATTCATCTGCTACCTTTCATTTTATATGTTTTATATATTTTTTCCTACTATACATATGCTAATTGTTGTATTTCATTATTATAAAATGAATAAAGGAATAAAACTAAAAACATTTTTTATCATGGATTCCTGTTCAATTGGTGGGTAATGATCGATCATACTGATTTTGGTACTCCTTGGATCAAATTTGTGGATTTTAGAACCGAACGTTTGGCAACGGCGCTACGTCTTACTTCGCCACGTTGCCACGCCCACATGCTCCACCTGAAACAGTAAGGGTTAGAAAGCAAGTTACACCAACATGTCTTGAGTCACTGGACACACTGTCATGCTGATTAGGTAACAGATGTCAGGTCGGGACTGTTCAACATAAAACTTGACACTTCCTGTTGTCAGGGGGCGTGGCTTAAGTGATGTCATGATTTGACCATTTTGAGTTGCAGGGGACCGGATATGGATCAATCACTGAAGGTTTGATGTATTAGGCAGTTTTCGTAAAGATGTTATTAGCGTTTCGTTTTTCATGGCGAGATGTCCAACTTTTTTTTTGTAATTAAAGTTTTTATTAATTTTTGTTATTTACATCAACAAACAAAGCAATATGAAAAGGAAAAAGAAAAAACAAAAAAGGAACATAAAGCTGGTGCACCCCCCTCCCTCTCCTCCTCACCCCCAGACAACAACAGACCACAGGTGCAATCACACATTCAAAAAGAAAAAACAAAGAAAACATCTCTGCAATCACTGCTATCCGTGAAATTCAACAATCCAATACAGCTTAGATCATCGCCACATCTTTCTGTGAGTCCCAGAAACTGTCCCAGTCCTCATCTCTGCTCCCTTTCAATTTGCTGAGCATGACCTCATAAGAGGCTGCATCAGTCATCGATTTAATCCAGTCATTGATTCCAGGACACTTTATAGCCTTCCAATGTCTTAAGATGATCCTGGATGCTGTCACAAGACCGACCATGATAATTGAAAGGGTTCCTTTGGGAATGTCCGGCATTTGGGATCTATCTCCCAGTAAACACAGTTCTGGGGTCCGGGGGACTTCTGAACCAAACCAGGTACTCAGAATTTTCAGAACTTCAATCCAAAACGGTGCAATCAGAGGGCATTCCCAAAAACAGTGTAAATATGTCCCCACCTCTTTTTTACATTTCCAACACAAATTGTCCGTCATTAGTTTCATTCTGTGTAATCTGGTAGGGGTATGATAATATCTATGCAACACTTTATACTGTATGAATTTGTTTCTGGCTTCTTTTACATATTTACCGCTCCCTGATATGACTTCCAGCCATTCTTCCTTTGTGTACTTGATTTTCAAATCTCTTTCCCAAATAAGTTTAATATTCAATGATTCACCACTCAAACTTCCACTTAAAAGTTTATAAAACCGAGAGGTCGTGTGGCGTTCACGTGGCAACCTAATAAAATTTAAAATCTCATTTTCCTCACTGTCTTTGATTTTGGCGGTCACGCAGTGTCTCATCTGTAAATATTTCCAAAAGTTTGCTCTGCCTTCCAATTCAAATGTACGTTTCAACTCCTCATAGGACATAAGTTGTCCATCTTTATACAGATCTCCAATGGTATGTATGCCACGTGAATGCCATTGCCCCCAAAACACAGGTTGTTTCCCAATAGATACAGCAGGATTATTCCAGAGAGACGCATACATCTGTACCTGGTGTGGAAGCTCTAACATTCCATGGACTTTTGACCAAACTTCCCTAGAGTGTATAAGAACCGGATTTGTTGTGTCAATTTTTTGGGACAGTTTGTGTCTTGGGTGGAACGGTGAACAAACATCAGTTTCAATGCTTATCCATTCCTGCCCATTTACAGCTTCCTCCCAGTGTTTAATTTAGTCATTTCAAATGATAAATAATATAGTTTGGCGTTTGGAAGTCCTAGACCACCCTTTTCTCTAGGGGCATATAATTTATCTAGTTTTATTCTTGCTCTTTTGTCTCCTCACAGGAAAGACTTAATCAAGTTTTCATACCTTTTAAAAAAGTCAGGCGGGATTGTAACGGGTAGCATCATTAACAAGTAATTAAACTGAGGAGTGGTGATCATTTTAATAACATTAATCTTACCCCACAAAGTTAAGTTAATCGTTTCCCACTTTTCAAAATTTGTTTTAATTTTTGACAGTACCGGATTAAAATTTAGTAAAGGTAATCCTTCCAAATCTCTGCTAAGTCTAATACCCAGATATTTCATACCTTTAGGTGTCCACTTGAATTTAAAATTTTCCACCATATTTGAATGACATAAAGCTGATAATGGCATGGCCTCTGACTTAGTCCAGTTTACTGTGTATCCCGACACCTCTGAAAATGACTGTATGGTGTCCATCAGATGTGGTAAGGATGTAAGTGGGTGAGTGATAAGTGCTAAAATATCATCTGCGTAAAGAAGCAGTTTGTGTTCTTGTTGACCCATGCAAACCCCTTTAATGTCCTTATTTGTCCTAATACTCACTGCCAGGATTTCTATGAATATATTAAATAATAAAGGGCTGAGAGAACACCCCTGTCGGGTCCCCCTTGATAGTTCAAAGAAAGGTGAGATAATACCATTCGTTATTACCGCAGCTCTTGGTTCCTTATACAAAATTCTAACCCAGTTGGTAAAATGGGGTCCGAATCCAAAATTGGACAAGGCCGAAAAAAGAAAGTCCCATTCCACCTTATCAAATGCTTTCTCAGCATCTAAGGAGATGGCAGCTATTGGTTCATCTTTTGACTGGCTTAGCCACATCAAATGCATCAACTTTCTCATGTTATCAGAGGAGGAACGGTTTTTCATGAAACCTGTCTGATTTTGATGTATAATGCTGGGAAGGACTCGTTGCAAGCGTAAAGCCAACACTTTGGTTAGTATTTTGCAATCTACGTTAAGCAGACTGATGGGCCTATAATTTGATGGGTCTGAACTGTCTTTATCTTTTTTTGGGATTAGAGAAATTAATGCTTCGTTGAAAGTAGGGGGAAGCTGTCCTCTCTCAAAGGTTTCCTGATATACTTTTTGTAACACTGGGGCCAGAATGTCAATATATGTTCTATAATATTCTGCAGGAATGCCATCATAGCCGGGTGATTTCCCTGCTTTCATCTTCAAAATTGCTGTTCTAATTTCTGCCTCTGCTACTGATGCTTCCAGCCCCTCCACCTGTTCCTCAAGTAATCTAGGAAGGTCCAGTTTAGAGAAGAAAAGATCTCTCCCCCTCTGATCCATCTTAGTAGACAGCGTAGACGTATATAATGTTCCATAATACTGTTTAAACGCATCATTTATGTCTTTCGGTGAGGTTACTAATTTATTACCTTGTTTTATAGCAGGGATAGTATTAGAAAAATCCTCCTTTTTAACTTGTCTTGCTAATAATTTCCCAGTTTTCTCCCCTCCCTCATAAAATGTAGTCTTAAGCCTAAACCTTCCTCCTGTGTGCTAGATGCTGTCCCTGCATCACTGTTCTTGAAGGTGCCAGATATCATCAGTCCCCATGTAGCAAAATTAATTAACATTTCTCTTTCTACAGGGTCAGTTCCATGTCTTTTGAAACAAACAGTTTTAAATCCGATTTTAAAAAAGCCCAATTTGGACCCCACTGAGCTCTGCAACTACAGGCCAATATCAAAATTACCTTTTCTTGCTAAAATTTTGGAGAAGTTAGTTACTGCACAGTTGAATACTTTCTTGCAAAGTAATAACATTCTGGACAAGTTTCAATCTGGTTTTCGCAAAATGCACTCCACTGAAACTGCCTTATTAAAAGTATCCAATGACATTTTGATGGCTGCAGACTCTGGTCAGAGCAGTGTTTTGATTTTATTAGATCTTTCTTCAGCTTTTGATACAGTCGACCACACAATTCTGATACATCGACTGCAACATGAATTAGGATTTTCTGGAACTGTTTTGAAGTGGTTTTCCTCTTATTTGAACAACAGAAAATTTTCAATGTTTGTGAATAACATACAGTCTAAGACCTCTCCGTTAAGGTATGGTGTTCCTCAGGGTTCAGTCTTGGGTCCTATTCTGTTCATTATTTACATCACACCCCTTGCAAAGATTATAAATAGCTTCAGAAATGTCTCTTACCATTTCTATGCTGACGACATTCAACTCTACTGCTCCTTCAATGACTCAGAATTACACAAGTTAGATGAACTAGTAAAATGTGTGTCCCAGATTAAGGTGTGGTTAGCCAACAACTGCCTTCAGTTAAATTCTGCCAAGACTGAAACCCTGATCATTGCCCCTGAACAGAAAGTTCCTCTAATCAAACAACATCTCGGTTCTCTGGGCTCCTCTTCTCAGCCGAGCCTCAGAAACCTTGGTGTTCAGTTCGACCAGTCAATGTCTTTGGACAAACATTCAAAGCTCCTGGTCAGAAACTGCTTTTATCACCTGAGGAACATTTCTAAACTGAGGGCAATGTTATCCAAATCTGACCTGGAGATGATTATTCATGTTTTTATCTCTTCTCGTTTAGATTACTGCAATTCCCTTTTTACTTGTTTTAATAAGTCTGCTGTCGCTCGTGTCCAGTTGGTCCAGAACGCTGCTGCGAGGCTTTTAACAGGAACAAATAGAAGGTCTCACATCACACCGGTTTTATATGATCTACATTGGCTCCCTGTTAAATTTAGAATTCATTTTAAAATTTTGGTATTAACTTTTAGAGCGTTAAATGGACAGGCCCCCCAATACATCACAGAAATGCTGATCCCCTATTCTCCAGCCCGCACCCTTCGTTCTTCAGCACTGAACCTTCTAAAAGTCCCTAAGACTCGGTTTAAAACTCGGGGTGACCTTTCCTTTCAGGCCGTAGCCCCCCGGCTGTGGAATGCCCTGCCCCTGTCTCTTCGTGTGACCGCCTCTATTGATTCCTTTAAAACCCAGCTCAAGACACTTTTATTCAGACAAGCTTTTAGATAAATGTTTTTATTGAGTGTTTTTATCAATTGTTCTTGTTTTTATCAGCTGTTCTTATTGTTTTGATTAATCAGATTTTAATACAGTAATTCTTCTGTTTATTTTAATTTTTTATTTATATGTTGTACAGCACTTTGTGATTTTATCTGCGAAAAGTGCTATATAAATAAACTTTACTTACTTACTTACTTACTAAACAAGGAATATTCCACTTTCTTGTTGTAAATTTCGTTTAGCTGAAATTTAAGTCCACAAATGTCTCGATACAATAAGTCATTGTATTGCTTTGCTAAATTGTTTTCCTTAAATTTAATCTCCTTTTCCAATTCTTGAATTTTTTGTTGGCTATCTTTTTTCTTTTTTGAAGCGTATGCTATAATTTTGCCCCTCACAAAAGCCTTCGAGGCTTCCCAGACCGTTTGAATATGCTCTGTGCTGCCAATGTTTATTTCAAAAAAGTGTTTAAGATCCTCCCCCAGCAACTCTTTAAAAGATTTATCTTGTAAGAGGGAGACGTTCATTCTCCATCTTGAGCCCCTCCTATTTCCCATCCCTAATTTTAAACCGAGTTCAACAGCTGCATGGTCAGTTAATGCAATGGTTTTTATATTACAACTTAATACATTATGCATCATGAGTTTGGAAATTAAAAATAGATCAATCCTCGAATAAGATTTATGACAGTGGGAGTAGAAAGTGTATTCCCTTTTTGCAGGATTCATTAGCCTCCATACATCAGCTAGGCCCATATCTTCATTTAACATATGAACTGCATCTCTTCCTTTAGCGCTGAACGGTCCCTTGAATGCACTCTTGTCGATAAAAGGATCGAGTACTTCGTTGAAATCCCCGCCCAGAATTATTTGCCCTGGCATTTCCCCCAATACCTTATTTATTTTATGGAAAAAGTGAGGGTCCTCCATGTTTGGTGCATAAATGTTACAAAGTGTCACATTTTCTCCCTCTATCATTGCTTGGACACATATCATTCGACCCTCCGAGTCTTTTACTTGTTTTATAAGTGAGAAATTGATATTTTTCCTAACTAAAATAATTACCCCGTTTCGAGCACTAGAAAGAGAGCTATGAAAAATGTGACCAACCCAACCCATTTTAAACTTCACCTCTTCCCCTTCATTCAGGTGAGTTTCTTGAAGAAATATTATATCTGCTTGATTTGTCTTTAAATAAGTCAATATTTTGTGCCTTTTAGTTGGATTCCCACACCCATTAATATTCCAGGATATAAATTTTACATATTTCCCAGTCATTACAGATTACACATTACTATTTTTTACACTTGTGTACATACATTTTGAACCTCTTTAAATCCCTGTTCCCTGGGGTGAGGACCTGACCCGAGAGTGCAACCAGCCAAATAAAACAAGAAAATAAAACAGTTTACCTGGAAAAAATGAACATCCAGTATGTAAACAAAAACCAGTGAAAAGAAAAGAAAAAGCCAAAATCTTATCTGGTCCGTAGAGCTCTGCTCTCCTCCTCTTTGCTCCGCTCTGGTGGCAGGTGTTAGCGTCTCTCTCCCCTCAGTCATTTTCAGCATCTTGTGGGAAGCTCCTCATAAAAACATCAGGCCGTCGCACCAGAGTTCTCCTCTTGCTCGCTCTCCTCCTCCTCCCCGCCGAAGAACTCCTCTGCTGCTTTTGCCGAGTTGAAACTTATATTTTTGCCCTTCCATCTCACGCGCAGTGTCGCCGGGAAGGCCAGGGTGTATTTAACGCTGCGCTCCTGTAGCTTCTTCTTCACGGCTGTGAAGGCCTTCCTTTTCTCCGCCAGCTCCTTAGTCATATCAGGAAACACAGACAGTCGGCATCCATTCCACTCGAACCCGCGCTTCTCTTTAGCTGCAGCGATTACTTTATCCCTCGCCGACTGCCTCAGGAAACGAACGAGCACCGGTCTCGGTGGTCGATTCGGGTCTGGCTGCGGCGCCAGGGCCCGGTGGGCTCGCTCGATCTCAAACTCCGCATCACCCCGCAGGCCCAACCCCTCCTCCAGCATGCTCTTAACACAGCTCAAAAGTGTCCCAGCGTTGCCAACTGTCTCTTTTAGCCCAATAATTCTCACATTATTCCTTTTACTGTGATTTTCGAGGGCCTGCACACGGTCTCGCAGAACTTCCAGCAGCTTGCTCCTCTCAGCATCCGCCACGCTCAGGTGCTCCGCGGTGTCCTCCAGCTGCGAGACACGTGTCTCAACCTCCGTCAGCCTCTCCTGCATTACAGTCACCGCTGTGCTCAGCTCAGACGTCGTCTGCTTAATTGTTGTCACATCAGCAGCCACTTTGAAGCAAAGTGAATAAAGTCGCCATGCTGGGAGTCGCGTTATCGTGCCCATCGCCACGTTGTGGGCTGCCGCAGGTGGATGAGCGGCCTGCTGCACCTTTCGATCTCGAGGTGGGCATCGCGGAATTAAATGGCTTAAACCACTTCTAAAAAGGACAAAAATATTTGCGCAACGCTACGGGAGGTAAATGGCATAAATTAGAAGCTCCCCACCTGGGGTATCCAACAAAGTCTCACATCAGGGAGCGGAGAGGTCTAACCAGCTGCCATCTTGTTCGCCGCGCTCACCGGAAGTCCCGAGATGTCCAACTTTGAGGTGTGGCCCCGCCCCTTCAGCATGCTTCAAAACGAACCGTTTTGATAACTTTTGGTCCACCATGCCTTATGAAGAAACTAGCAAGTTTGAAACCATCCATCCATCCATCCATCTTCTTCCGCTTATCCGAGGTCGGGTCGCGGGGGTAGCAGCCTAAGTAGGGAGGCCCAGACTTCCCTCTCCCCAGCCACTTGGAGCAGCTCCTCCGGGGGAATCCCAAGGCGTTCCCAGGCCAGCCGAGAAACATAGTCCCTCCAGCGCGTCCTGGGTCTTCCTCTGGGTCTCCTCCCGGTGGGACATGCCCGGAACACCTCACCAGGGAGGCGTCCAGGAGGCATCCTAACCAGATGCCCGAGCCACCTCAACTGGCTCCTCTCGATGTGGAGAAGCAGCGGCTCTACTCCGAGTCCCTCCCGGATGACTGAGCTTCTCACCCTATCTCTAAGGGAGAGTCCAGCCACCCTGCGGAGAAAACTCATTTCAGCCGCTTGTATCCGAGATCTTGTTCTTTCGGTCATAACCCAAAGCTCATGACCATAGATGAGGGTGGGAACGTAGATCGATCGGTAAATTGAGAGCTTTGCCTTTTGACTCAGCTCTCTCTTCACCACGACAGACCGGTACAGCGCCCGCTTCACTGCGGACGCTGCACCTATCCGCCTATCGATCTCACGCTCCAGTTTTCCCTCATTCGTGAACAAGATCCCGAGATACTTAAACTCCTCCACTTGGGGCAGGACCTCCTCCCCGACCCGGAGAGGGCATGCTACCCTTTTCCGGCTCAAGACCATGGCCTCGGATTTGGAGGAACTGATCCTCATCCCGGCCGCATCACACTCGGCTGCAAACCGCTCCAGTGAAAGTTGTAAATCACGAACTGATGAAGCCAGTAGGACCACATCATCTGCAAAAAACAGAGAAGCGATTCTAAGGTCACCAAAACGGATCCTCTCAACACCTTGGCTGCGCCTAGAAATTCTGTCCATAAAAGTTATGAACAGAATCGGTGACAAAGGGCAACCTTGGCGGAGTCCAACTCTCACCGGAAACGAGCCTGACTTACTGCCGGCAATGCGGACCAAGCTCTGACACCGGTCGTACAGGGACCTAACAGCCCTTATCAAAGGGCCTGGTACCCCATACTCCCGGAGTACCCCCCACAGAACCCCCCGAGGGACGCGGTCGAATGCCTTCTCCAAGTCCACAAAGCACATGTAAACTGGTTGGGCAAACTCCCACGCACCCTCCAGGACCCTGTTGAGGGTGTAGAGCTGGTCCAGTGTTCCACGACCAGCACGAAAACCACACTGCTCCTCCTGAATCCGAGGTTCGACTATCCGACGGACCCTCCTCTCCAGAACCCCTGAATAGACCTTACCAGGGAGGCTTAAGAGTGTGATCCCCCTATAGTTGGAACACACCCTACGGTCCCCCTTTTTGAATAGGGGAACCACCACCCCAGTCTGCCAATCCAAGGGAACTGCCCCCGATGTCCACGCGATATTGCAGAGTCGCGTAAGCCAACACAACCCTACAACATCCAGAGCCCTAAGGAACTCCGGGCGAATCTCATCCACCCCCGGAGCCTTGCCACCGCGGAGCTTTTTAACCACCTCGGCGACCTCAGCACCAGAGATCGGAGAACCCGACCCAAAGTCCCCAGGCTCCGCTTCCTCAGTGGAAGACGTGCCAGTAGGATTGAGGAGGTCTTCGAAGTATTCCGCCCACCGACTCACAACATCCCGAGTTGAGGTCAGCAGCACGCCACCCCCACCATAAATGGTGTTGGTCGCGTACCTCTTTCCCCCCCTGAGACGCCGGATGGTGGACCAGAATCGCCTCGAAGCCGTACGGAAGTCATTCTCCATGGCCTCTCCGAACTCCTCCCACGCCCGAGTTTTTGCCTCAGCAACCACCCGAGCCGCATGCCGCTTGGACTGCCGGTACCTATCAGCTGCTTCCGGGGTCCCACAAGCCAAAAAGGCCCAATAGGACTCCTTCTTCAGCCTGACAGCATCCCTCACTGCCGGTGTCCACCACCGGGTTCGAGGGTTGCCACCACGACAGGCACCAACAACCTTGCGGCCACAGCTCCGATAAGCTGCCTCGACAATAGAGGCGCGGAACACGGCCCACTCGGACTCCATGTCCCCCGCCTCCCTCGGAACGTGTTCAAAGCTCTCCCGGAGGTGGGAGTTAAAGCTCCGTCTTACGGGAGACTCTGCCAGACGTTCCCAGCAGACCCTCACAATACGTTTGGGTCTGCCAGGTCTGACCGGCATCCTCCCCCACCATCGGAGCCAACTCACCACCAGGTAGTGGTCAGTTGACAGCTCCGCCCCTCTCTTCACCCGAGTGTCCAAGACATGCGGCCGCAGATCAGATGAGACGACAACAAAGTCGATCATCGAACTGCGACCTAGGGTGTCCTGGTGCCAAGAGCACATATGGACACCCTTATGCTTAAACATGGTGTTCGTTATGGACAATCCATGACGAGCACAGAAGTCCAATAACAGAACACCACTCTGGTTCAGATCAGGGGGGCCGTTCCTCCCAACCACACCCCTCCAGGTCTCACTGTCATTGCCCACGTGAGCGTTGAAGTCCCCCAGTAGAACAAGGGAGTCCCCAGGAGGCGCACTCTCCAATACCCCCTCCAAGGACTCCAAAAAGGGTGGGTAGTCTGAGCTGCCGTTTGGTGCATAGGCACAAACAACAGTCAGAGCCCGTCCCCCCACACGTAGGCGAAGGGAGGCTACCCTCTCGTTCACCGGGGTGAACCCCAACGTACAGGCACCAAGATGGGGGGCAACCAGTATGCCCACTCCTGCTCGGCGCCTCTCACCAGGGGCAACTCCAGAGTGGAAGAGTGTCCAACCCCTCTCAAGGAAACTGGTTCCAGAGCCAGAGCCATGCGTTGAGGTGAGTCCGACTATTTCTAG
>JBBPBX010026844.1:0-10669 GCA_038048925.1 Garcialebias charrua
GATAAAGTCAAAAAATGTTGAAAACCCCTTAAAGAATAAATTACAATTAATTTTGAGTGAAAATTTTAAGTGACCTATAAGTCAAGTCAAATTTATTTATAAAGCACATTTGAAACAGCAGCTGTTAAGTGCTTCACGATAAGATCAAAGGCAGTAATTAAAGGGGGAAAAAATGAAATTAAAAGCATCAAAAGTAAAACACAAAAACAATGAAATAGTAAAAAAATTACACTGTGTTAAATGTCAGTGAATACAGGTGAGTTTTCAGGAGAGATTTAAGAGCAAGGGGTGAAGTGGCCCATGGACCATGACTGAAAAAGCTTGATCTCCTCTGACCTGGTTTTTGGTACAACCACAAGCAGCTGGTCAGATGATCTCAGCTCCCGAGATCGTAGATCAGCGAGGTATGACTGTGCAAGGCCATTTATACACTTAAAAGTCAACAGGAGAATTGTTAAATCAATTCAGATATGTACAGGGAGCCAGTGAAGGGAGGACAAAACTGGTGAAATTATGTACTGTAATGAGAATTTCATAAAACTGACAACTAAATTAAAAATTTTCAAGTCAACTTGCATAAAACCAATGTGCTAATAATGTTTTTTTTTTTTTTTTAGATAAAGGCACAAACATTACGCCATTGTATAAAAAGTTTAAAATAAATCCCCATTAACCATTTTAACAGCTAAACATACAAGTCGAGGCAGTATAATCTTTCCTTTGTTTTGCCATCAGTTTGATTATGATAATTAATAATAATAATAATTAATTCAATTTATAACGCACTTTTCATTACTGAAAATCTCAAAGTGCTACACATATATTGAATGCTACACACATTCATAAACCGGTGGCGGCAGACTACCATGCAAGGTGCTTTCCAGTCCTACCGGGAGCAACTCAGGGTTAAGTGTCTTGCCCAAGGACACAACGACACATGGTGCGGGTCCCGGGAGTCGAACCGCCAACTTTCCGATCGGGAGACGACTGCCATTACCACACCACGGCCGATGATTGTCCCATCAACTTGACCACGCTTGATGCAAAAGAAGAACATAGAAAACAAAAACAGAAGACATCAGCTGCACGGTCTAAATTCACATAGAAAGGTCTACGGTTTAAAGGAGACCACATATTGGTTTTATAAATTTTTATGGTATGTCTGTGGGCTATCCAGACCATGTTCATTCAATTTAATGCACAAAATAATTCTTAGATAATGAAATATCCCCTTTTTAGTTCTGCCTATTCTCATTTCCGTTCTGAACAGGCTGTTTATGATAATGAGCTCTGAAGGCCACGCCCTTCAAAAATCTGTTTACATTAACTCCGCCCTCTGTAACAGCCAGTATCTCTAATCTGTTGTTGTTTTAAAATTAGCTCTTTTTTTATTACTCATTTGACTTACTGTTAGTGCTAGCTTAAGATAACTTACCGAAAGCCGTCTGCGCGCGCCGCCATTAGCTGCTCCTTTTAGCATTAGCCCTCCGAGGCTAATGATAGCTCTTCCTCCTCCGCCCGCTTAGCTCCGCTCGTTGCATGCGGCGCTTTGGGAGCGATCGCTGCTCCAGTCCAGACATACACAAAGTTCACAGAGTGTTTCCAGTTAATTTATCCGTATGAGGCAACTTCTGACCGGACCCACGGTCCTCAAAAGCCAGCAGTTCCCAGCAGCTCACGCCCGCAGATGGTCCCTTCGCCGGCGGTCTGCTCGTTTTCCGTCTGCCGGCTGCTCGTTGGGAGCGATCGCTAATACGCTAAAAATTGAACTAAAACGTAAAAATAACAATTATACTTTATTTATAAAGCCATTTAAAACAACCACAGCTGCAACAAAGTGCTGTACACATGAAATTAAGAACATTTAAACAAAAGATGAGATGAAATCAGGAAAAACAACCGTCACGTCTTTTATACTGAAGTGGGTTGAGCCTAACCAGGGGTTGCTAGGTGAGGGGCTGGACTCAGGTTTGGGGTGGGTTGTCCTGCGGCTTGTGACGTCACAAACCGCAGGATTTGAAAACGAGACATTTATATCCCAGAAAAATAAATCTACTTAGAGTAAATATACCACTGGGTGCATTTCTTTGGCCCTAGGACTGTTTTTTAAAGAAGTAAATACCCAAAGTAGAGTAAAAAAAAACATTAAAAAGTGAATGTTGCATCTGTGGTCCACTTTAACTACCGTATTTTTCGGAGTATAGGTCGCACCATCTAATTATCACCAATAGATTGGAAAAATCCCTAGATAGGTCGCAGCGGAGTATAGGTCGCACCTATGCTTAGCTCTGCTGCAAATGTCTGCCACAGGAGCGCACAGCAAGGCTTTTAAGAAGATTAATACTTAAAAACAATTATTTGTTTGATAAAAATTATAGCAAATATGTGTCTGAGCTGAACTTTCGCAGGCCATGAAAAAATGATAAAAAGCTGCGACCCATACTCTGAAAAATACGGTAATGTTTAAGTGTTCAATCGATTTGTTTCATTCTAGACGACACTGCTGTCAAGTGGACAGTAACACAAAGCTCAAGGCAGTGTGTCAGAGCAGATAACATTGACCCGCTTCCCGTCCTGTCCCGGCCGTATTAAACTACAACCGGGCTGTCGGTGTGGACCACACATCAAGACAAAGAGCAGGGCTTGGTTTTATTTAAGCACAGACAACGTCATGTGATTTATGGCGCACTATCCTTAAAAAAAATAAAAGCAAAGTGCCAGTCATCCTTCAGGTGCTAAAGCCAGTGAAAAGCAGACATCAGCAGCGACAGTAAAAAGAAAGAGGACAAAGGTGAAGTGAAACAGGACGTGTGGAGCCGCTGTCCACACGTGAAATATGCTGAGAACAGTCCAGCCTCCGAGAGGAAATCAATGCAGGCGGTTATTTCTTAGCGGAGTCATAATCATGAGCATAAAACTGTTTAAGTGTTTTAAAAAACAACAGAGGTTTTATTTCATCAACAGCCCAAGAAAAAAATATATATACAGTAGGTATGTGTTGTGTAAAAGCCCCAGCACAACTTTAAGAGATACAGAATGAATTCAGTAAAATGAAAACACGAATAACCATCTTCAGTAAAAGTTCAAAGAGCCATTAATTTATTTATTTTTAATTGGGAAATTATCTGGGAATAACAGCAGATTTCATATTAATCCAATAAAAACACAAATGTAACAAATTTTTCAAAAGAGGAAGCTCAATTAGTTATTTTCAAACAGTTTATTCAAGAGAAAATATATACAGGTGGTCCCCGACTTACGACGCCATCGACATACGAGGTTCCGGACTTACGAGCGGACTAACGAACAGTAAAGTTGTACAGAACATACAGTAAATACAGCATTGGTATGTGTTTTTAGATGAAATTGTGTTAGCTAACTGTTTGTAAACAACGTTTTGTGCATGTTTATGAACCAGTATGTACGTTTGTGTTGAAAAACGGGTGTTCGGCGCAGCGCTAGCATACATTTTCCGACTTACGACCAAAAATCCGGACTTACGAGCGACACGTGTTTCGGGTTCCAACATACGAGTTTTCGTCTTATGAGCAACTCGTAGGAACGGAACTCGCTCGTAAGTCGGGGACCACCTGTACAGTATTTTATGCACGGTCATAAGTTTTAGTTCCAATGCAACCATAACTTAAAGGAAATAAAAGAACAATGGCACCATGTGTGTGAGTGGCTGTAAGCAGACTTTGTGTTATATTGGGAGGTGGCAACAATATGTGAGAACTTTGCACAAACGCAGAGAAACTGTGAAGCTGAAATGTTAAATTAGTCTGCGTTTCCAGTCCTCTCAAGTCTGCCTCAACAATTTACAGCTTTTGAATTGGGCCAACTTAAGTTCAAGAGTTAATCAACTACAGATGAGCATCCAACAAGCACTTTCAAGGTGTTTTACTAAAATCAGTATCCTGGTTTCTGAGTGTTGGCTAACAGATACAGGTAATTGCATTATTGCCTGATTTTCATGGCGGTGGCTTATAACCTCGAATATAAGCAGGTACGGTAATTGTATTGTAACAAGCTTAGCTAAGGCTACGTTCACACTGCAGGCAAATTTAGCCCAAATCAGTTTTTTGTCCATACGTGACCCATAACAGACGATAAACATGACAAATCAGATTTTTACTAATCAGACCCAGGTCTTTTTCATATGTGGCACTAAACCAGATACATATTCAATGTTTATCAAGACAACTCAGTCTGAACGGGCGCATTTCATTGAACTTTTACATCAGTGAGGTAGGGGTGGGCAGACAGCCATAGAGCAGAAGTCCAGCTGTTTCGTCTACCGTTTTTTTCAGAATATAGGTCACATTTCTTTTCCTAATTTGCATGCCCTGCGACCTATAGAGAGGTGAGACCTGTTTATGGTTTTTTCCCATATTTTTAGACCAATTTTTGGCTCAGATATGACCGTTTTTCATTTTGGCAAAAAAATGGTGCAGTACCACTTTTACCATTATTAGCACACCAGTTTGAATAATTGTTTTTACCGTGTTAATCTTGTAAAGTCCTTCTGTGCGCGCTCGCTCCTGTGGCAGACATTTGTAGCAGAGCTACCGGTTGTCCACATTTCCGGGTTGTCTCAGCGGTGACGCGTCACGTCAGCGGTGACGCGTCACGTCAGCGGTAGATGACGCGTTACGTCGGCGCTGACGTAGGTGCGACCCGTTTAGGGATTTTTCCAATTTTGGGGCAATAATTGGACAAAGCGATCTATATAACGGTGCAACCTTTATTCCGGAAAATACGGTAGCTACACATGCTAACGTGTAGCATTCATATTCACTTCTTTAAATGCAGCGCAACATCACTTCTTCTTCTGAGCGTGCGGGTTATGTTATGTTTTGTTGTTTATTTGTCATTCACAGGTTAGCACAAGGTCAAAAATGCAATGAGATGTTCAGGATGAGAAGACCCAATTCGACTCGCTAAGAAAAAAAAGAAGAAGAAATACTTAAAGCATGCAATAAGGGTACAAAATGAAGTACCAAAAAGTGAAAAAGTAATATATTTACAAGATCCATAAGAAATATAAACAACAACATGGTAGAATATAACGGTGCAAGTAGAATGAATTTGTATAAATAAGTATTTTACAGGTAGTAATATAGGCTTAAATGCGCATGATATTGTATATTGCACATTAACATAAACTACACAGGTTGTGTGACAGGTTATTGCACAGGTAGTGATTAACATTGAGATTAAATTATGATGGTAAGGTAGTGATATGATACAGCCACATAGTGCAGCAGCAATAAACATATTCCCGTAGCTGTCACAGATGTGGCTTACAGCAATGTTATAGTCAATTGTTCAGTATTGGTTGTGGGTAATAACTGACTGAGTCTTTTTGTGTGGGAGGCTCCATCTCCCTGAGGGTAGTAGACGGAAGAGTCCATGTGCTGGGTGGGTGTGGTCCTTAATGATGGTGCGTGCTTTACACAGACGCCGGCTGTGGTAGATGCAGCAGATGTGAAGACTGCTACCAGTCTACCAGGGTCGTTTCAGAACTGTAAACAGTTCACAGTGGAATCGCATCCGATTTTAATGACAATGTGAAGGACTGTTCAAAACAATTTGAATTTGAGCAACAACTCGGGATTGAGTTTCAAGACCTGCAGTGTGAAGGTAGCCTCTGATTGGACCAAGGATTAAAGGCCCTCTCCAAAACAGCTGCTCTTCCAATTCTCACAAGCATCCAGCTCGTGAAACTATTCTTTCATTGATGGCAACTTTTTCCAAGGATCAGACACTGTATTCTTCACAAATGGTAAATGGACTGTACGTATAAAGCACCTTTCTATCAAGATACTCAAAGCACTTTACAACACAATCTGTGTCCTCATTTACCCATTCATACAGCACTCTACTAGATCTCTACAAAGATCAATCAAAGTCTATCACATTCATACACTGATGGGACACACATCTGAGACAATGAGGGGTTCAGCGTCTTGTCCAGGGACACTTCGGCATGTGACTGCTGGTGGAATCGAACCCCCAACTCTTGCATTGGAGGATGACTGCTCTAACCGCTCAGACACAGCTGCCCCATCTAAAACAAATAAGTAAACAAACAAATACTAAACTGCGACTAATGACCGGCATACAGAAAAAGTACATATTTTGCAGTCTGGGAGACCTTCGGCAGGGTGATCTTTGACAAAACAAAATGTTTACACTTTTGCTGTCTGGAAATAACTAAAGGCGGTACGGTGGCGCAGTTGGTAGAGCTGCTGCCTCTCAGTGGAAAAGTTGTCAGATCGAATCCCGGCTGGGGTCCTTTCTGGGTGGAGTTTGCATGTTCTCTCCGTGCATACGAGGGTTTTCTCCAGTTACTCCAATTTCCACCCACAGATCAAAAACATGCATGTTAGGCTGATTGATACTCTAAATTGTCTCTAGGTGTGAGTGAGAGAAATGGTTGTTTGTCTCGTTTGTCTCCATGTGTCCCTGTGATGGACTGGAGACCTGTCCAGGGTGTCCCCCACCTCTTGCACAGTGACAGCTGGATATGGACACCAGTGACTCGAACAGGAAGAAACGGATGGATGTACTTGTACTAATGGATGGATAGATGGATGGAAAAACTAAAGGGACACAAAACCAAATCAGCTCTTGCTAAACAACACAGAGTTTAGCGTTGGGTGTGAAAATGTGACAAGTGTTAGGATAATTTATTATTATGCTTTCAATAACTCATTAAATAAATAGCCACACAGGAGAGGCAGACATTTTCTTAATCCCAGGTTTTAATCTTGCAAGATGGAGCAGCGTTGAAAATACAAGCATTGAGATGTTACGTGACGCTCCGTCCCAAGTCCGCTCACCGAGAGCCTAAAAGAGCGTCTTTTTATATATACTGTAAAGGCAAGGTCAGACGACTGCTGAAGCCTCTTGCAGCACTCTGATCCAGACTAAACAACTCTTAACACACACACACATGGTAATATAAATTACAACATTTGACTTCAATAAGTGAAAAACCATCTGTGACCTGTCACATCTCCATCAATAAGAATTAATGTGCCCTTTTCCTTTGATTGGACAAGCTAAATCAAAGATTAAATAAAATAAAATAATTTGTCATTGGTTGAAATCAGCACGACACAATATCATAAAAAACACTGTCATTGCAATGTGAACATTCGTATTATCAATACCGCAAAGGGCTGCAATGAACCATGGGCCAATCGCTAAAGCAGTGTTAGCCTCTTGATAATGGGAGAGAGGAAAAAAGAAAACGTGGGTTTATTGCAACTGATATCGTCATGAAATATTCAACAATTTCATAATCATGTTTATTCCAACACCATTCAGCATTCTCCAGTTTCCTGTGGTGCATTCAGGGCCTCAGCATTGACCACTTAAACAGCACAGCTACCTCCTCCACATCCAGCTCAGCAGCTTCATCACAGCCTCTTATTGCTGTGATTAATAACACCGTAAGACTAAAGCTTGTAGAAACATCTGTAACAAGGTTGAACCTAATGAAAAGTTATAAACCACACCAACTGCTTTAATACAGTATCTACCTGAGACTTCTCTCTGGTAAGAGTCATTACAAATTGATGATTTCTTTAAGAGCTCATCCCTGAATAACGTTTTGAAAGCGAGATTAAAGCAGCAGGGTGTGCATTACCAAAGTTATGAATAAGAATCAGGCGATAAATATTAAAAAGAGACAGGTTGGGCTAACAAGGTTTAATAAAAGAGCAGTGCAGTGATTCGTTGTGACGTGTTGATTAACTCGCTCTATTCAGAAAGCTTCTTTATCGCCTCATCTCTACACTAATGACCTCTGAGGTGCATATGGAGTCACATGGAGCCAGGATGGTGTAGTGGTTAGGGCGTTTGACTTGGGACCCGAAGGACGCGGGTTCGCGTCCCGGCCACTACACATCTTGGGGTGTCTATGAGTGCACACCTATTTCTCCAGCTCCCCGAGCGCCTTCTATGGCTGCTCACTGCACCACCTGGTAGGTGGTTGGGTTAAATGCAGAGACGAATTTCGTCTGTGTATGGGAAACATACGCAGATGACAAGATTAGACAATTATTATTATTATTATTATTATTATTACATCATACCTGCGACTCTAATCGTGTTAATGTTTATGAAGCATTCAGACTATGTGATCCATTTTCCTTCCGTACATTTTTCGACATCTTTCTTGTTCCACAATCTTTGTGCTTGTATTGGTGCAACTTTAGCTTTGTGAAATATTTAACCTTTTCTGCCATGTTTTTCTCATAGAACATGAATTGAGCTCATTTTACATCCTTCAGATCTTTAGATGTGTTTACAACCTTTTACTGCGCCTTTCACATTTTGTTCTGCTTCAGCTTCTTTGTGCAAATTCAAACTTTTTTTAGCTACTTTCTGCTAACTACAACATTTTTGTGCTTCTTCTAACTTCTTTCTGCTAATGTCAGCTTATTTCTACAAGTTTTAGATTTTTCTGCTATTTCAGCTACTGTTTAACAGTTCTTATGCTTATTGTAGCGTTTTACAGCTAATTCCAAATTTTTTCCACTTGTTTCAATTTTAACTGCCTAATTCAGCACAAAAAAAAGTGCTCGCTTCTCTTGCTTATGGTAATTTTAGCTTCTTTCTACTTTTTGGCTACTGTTCAGCATTTTTTTTTTGTGTTGCTAATTTTAGCTTTTTTTCAGATAATTTCCAATTTTGCGCAAATTTCACTTTTCAGCCTAATTTAGCAAACAGGTGTTCTTTCGGCTTTTGTTCTAACTTTTCAGCTACCGTTTTAGCTTTTTTATTTTTTTAGCCAATTTCAGCTTTTTTCATAAGATCAGACCTCAGATCTCTCTTGTAAATGACTCCCCGAAGCTCAGTGGGATTAGTAATAATAATAATGTCCTTTTTTGTCATCTGTGTATGTTTCCCATACATAGACGAAATTTGTCTCTGCATTTAACCCAACCACCACCAGGTGGTGCAGTGAGCAGCCATAGAAAGCGCCTGGGGAGCTGGAGAATTAGGTGTTTATTCATAGACACCCCAAGGTGTGTAGTGGCCGGGGTTCGAACCCGGGTCCTTTGGGTCCCAAGTCGGAAGCCCTGCCACTAGACCATCTGTATAAATAAAGGTTGAATGAATGAATAATTAACTTTTTTCTGCTAATTTCACATATTCATGTTCCTTTCAGCGTAATTATGCTAGTTTCACCTTTTCCTGCTATTTCAGCTGCTATTTATCTGTTGTTATGCAAATTTGAGCTTTTTCAGCTAATTTCACAATTTTGAGCTCATTTCAGCTCTTTCCACTTCCTTTTGGTAGTTTTAAGATGATTTCAGCCTTTCAGCTACTTTTCAGCATTTTTTTTGTGCTAATTTCAGCTTTTTTTGCTAATTTCCTAAAATGTATGTTAATTTATGTGTATTTAAACCTATTTCATCAAATATGTGTTCTTTGTGTTCTTCAGGGAGGAGACTGAGAAGTCTCCAGGCTCGAACCAGCAGACTGCCTTAACACAAAAAACTTTCTCACACATTACCACACAACACAAAGATTTTAACACTGGACTCTGTGTCATCAAACGGGTTATTCACTAAACTCTCGGTCATGTGCTCATTCAGTTTGCACTACTTCTCATATTTGCACTAATGTTTGTATTACATTACTGCCTATAGTCATACTACTGTTTACATTCACTGTTTACATTTATTACTACTGTTTACATTTATTACTACTGTTTACATTTATTACTACTGTTTACATTTATTACTACTGTTTACATTCACTGTTTACATTTATTAATACTGTTTACATTTATTACTACTGTTTACATTTATTACTACTGTTTACATTTACACTACTTTTATATCTACACTACTGCTGATACATATACAGTATTCTCTGACCAGCCTTATTTAAGGATGCCCAATGTGCCTTACTGCATATGCCACTTTGCCTCTATACCAACATCAACTACTACCTCATACATATACTGTGTACATTAACTCATATGCTGCTTTGCCACTCTTTGCAAATGTCAATGCTAGAACCTTCAGTTTATTTTATAGATATACTTTTTATACTTTTTTATACTACTATGCAAAAACTCAGGACAGTATTACACTTTTATTATTTCATTTTATGCTTATGTTCATTAAATGTTTTGTGTTTTAGTGTTGGTGTACATGTTCAGGTACTTTTTTTAGTGTTTCGATTTGACTGTGAAGAATTACACATTTGACTAAAATGTCCAAAATGGGATTATGGGCTTTACAAACTTATAAATTCATAAATATTCCCAGCACAGTAATAAAATCAGACACTGGACCAGGTCCAAAGAAAGAACTTTACATTTACGCTGATGCCTTTAAACAGAAGAGGGTGGCACGGTGGTGCAGTTGGTAGAGCTCCTGCCTCTCAGCGAGAAGGTCGCCAGTTCAAATCCCAGTCAGAGTGGTCTTTCTGGGTGGAGTTTGCATGTTCTCTCTGTACATGCGTGAGTTTTCTCCAGGTACACCAGTTTCCTCCCACAGACCAAAAACATCCATGTTAAACTGACTGATAACTCTAAATTATCACTAGGTGAAAGTGAGAGAGTGAATGGTTGTTTGTCTCATTTGTCTCTATGTGTCCCTGTGATGGACTGGAGACATGTCCAGGGTGTCCCCTGCCCCTC
>JBBPBX010026844.1:10737-28576 GCA_038048925.1 Garcialebias charrua
AATTTAAAAGATAAAGCAGCCTGCATGTGTCTCTTCTGCGTCCACACTGGACTGGCAGCAGGTGTTACTGGTGTGAGCTTTACTCCCCTCTGCTGGCACATCTGCCAACTGCTGTGAACCTCTGGAAAAGAGGAGGATCTGAAAGCTCTATTCATGAGCTAATGGGAACCAGTGTTCCTTCTCCTAAGACTCAATACATAAATAAAACATTTGATTTGGTCCTGATGGACCAGCTCCTGTCCTGCAGCCTCGTGTGCCCTCCAGATCCCTTAGATCTAATGATCATTAGGTGTCCTGAGGTCCAGGTTGGTCCACAGAGTTGATCTGGTCTTTTCAGTCACAGCTCCTCAACCGTGTTACCAGCTGCTCCTTCACATCAGACAGACTTCAATTCCTGGTGAGTTGAAATCTTTGTTTCATTTAAATGGTTTCGTTTTATGTCATAATATTTTAACAGATTTTTAAATACCATATTTTTTGCTGTATAAGTCACAGGTTTTTGCATAAATTAGTATACCTGCGACTTATACAGTGAAACAACGTTTTTATGTTTTTCACCCATATTTATAACCCAATTTTAGGCTGAGCTCTGACAATTTCATTCATTCTGACATGGAAAATATTGAACACTCAGTGGCGGTTCTACACACGGGCCCGTGCCCGTCTAAAATGGACCCTGGCCCGCCCTGTGGCCCGCCCTCCGAGCAGAAGCGGAAACAATGCTCAGCACGGACCCTGGTCCGCCGCCCGCCCTGCTTCCGCCCTGCTTCCGGGGCCCGCCCTCCGGGCACAACATTCAGGTAGTTGTACCTTTTAGTGCGTTACACCACTGCGAAGTGCGAACAACGAAAAGAAGAGCGAGCGCGAAGACGGCGAAGTTACCGAGCGTCATCCACGAGTACCACTACAAATACAAACAATACAAGGTAACAATTCTGGTCAAGAAATGATGTTGTTGGCTAGTATGAATTATAATAGCAGCCTATCAGACCAGGCGTTTATGTTGTATGCTTCTAGCTAACGCTAGTTATCTTACAACAACACACATGCTTCTAGCTAACGCTACCCGTATTTCGTCGGAATATAACACACAGTTTTCTTTTGTTAAGCTCAGGAGACCGTGTGTGCTATAATGTCAGCTATCCATCCATCCATCCATTTTCGTCCGCTTATCCGGGGTCGGGTCGCGGGGGTAGTAGCCTAAGTAGGGAGGCCCAGACTTCCCTCTCCCCAGCCACTTGGAGCAGCTCCTCTGGGGGAATCCCAAGGCGTTCCCAGGCCAGCCGAGAAACATAGTCCCTCCAGCGTGTCCTGGGTCTTCCTCTGGGTCTCCTCCCGGTGGGACATGCCCGGAACACCTCACCAGGGAGGCGTCCAGGAGGCATCCTAACCAGATGCCCGAGCCACCTCAACTGGCTCCTCTCGATGTGGAGAAGCAGCGGCTCTACTCCGAGTCCCTCCCGGATGACTGAGCTTCTCACCCTATCTCTAAGGGAGAGTCCAGACACCCTGCGGAGAAAACTCATTTCAGCCGCTTGTATCCGAGATCTCGTTCTTTCGGTCATAACCCAAAGCTCATGACCATAGATGAGGGTGGGAACGTAGATCGATCGGTAAATTGAGAGCTTTGCCTTTTGACTCAGCTCTCTCTTCACCACGACAGACCGGTACAGCGCCCGCTTCACTGCGGACGCTGCACCTATCCGCCTATCGATCTCACGCTCCAGTTTTCCCTCATTCGTGAACAAGATCCCGAGATACTTAAACTCCTCCACTTGGGGCAGGACCTCCTCCCCGACCCGGAGAGGGCATGCTACCCTTTTCCGGCTCAAGACCATGGCCTCGGATTTGGAGGAACTGATCCTCATCCCGGCTGCATCACATTCAGCTGCAAACCGCTCCAGCGAAAGCTGTAGATCACGAACTGATGAAGCCAATAGGACCACATCATCTGCAAAAAACAGAGAAGCGATTCTAAGGCCACCAAAACGGATCCTCTCAACACCTTGGCTGCGCCTAGAAATTCTGTCCATAAAAGTTATGAACAGAATCGGTGACAAAGGGCAACCTTGGCGGAGTCCAACTCTCACAGGGAACGAGCCTGACTTACTGCCAGCGATGCGGACCAAGCTCTGACACCGGTCGTACAGGGACCCAACAGCCCGTATCAAAGGGCCCGGTACCCCATACTCCCGGAGTACCCCCCACAGAAGCCCCCGAGGGACGCGGTCGAATGCCTTTTCCAAGTCCACAAAGCACATGTAAACTGGTTGGGCAAACTCCCACGCACCCTCCAGGACCCTGTTGAGGGTGTAGAGCTGGTCTAGTGTTCCACGACCAGGACGAAAACCACACTGCTCCTCCTGAATCCGAGGTTCGACTATCCGACGGACCCTCCTCTCCAGAACCCCTGAATAGACCTTACCAGGGAGGCTTAAGAGTGTGATCCCTCTATAGTTGGAACACACCCTACGGTCCCCCTTTTTGAATAGGGGAACCACCACCCCAGTCTGCCAATCCAAGGGAACTGCCCCCGATGTCCACGCGATATTGCAGAGTCGCGTAAGCCAACACAACCCCACAACATCCAGAGCCCTAAGGAACTCAGGACGAATCTCATCCACCCCCGGAGCCTTGCCACCGCGGAGCTTTTTAACCACCTCGGCGACCTCAGCACCAGAGATTGGAGAGCCCGACCCAAAGTCCCCAGGCTCCGCTTCCTCAGTGGAAGACGTGCCAGTAGGATTGAGGAGGTCTTCGAAGTATTCCGCCCACCGACTCACAACATCCCGAGTTGAGGTCAACAGCACGCCATCCCCACCATAAATGGTGTTGGTCGCGTACCGCTTTCCCCCCCTGAGACGCCGGATGGTGGACCAGAATCGCCTCGAAGCCGTACGGAAGTCATTCTCCATGGCCTCTCCGAACTCCTCCCACGCCCGAGTTTTTGCCTCAGCAACCACCCGAGCCGCATGCCGCTTGGACTGCCGGTACCTATCTGCTGCTTCCGGGGTCCCACAGGCCAAAAAGGCCCAATAGGACTCCTTCTTCAGCCTGACAGCATCCCTCACCGCCGGTGTCCACCACCGGGTTCGAGGGTTGCCACCACGACAGGCACCAACAACCTTGCGGCCACAACTCTGATAAGCTGCCTCGACAATAGAGGCGCGGAACATGGCCCACTCGGGCTCAATGTCCCCCGCCTCCCTCGGAACGTGTTCAAAGCTCTCCCGGAGGTGGGAGTTAAAGCTCCGTCTTACGGGAGACTCTGCCAGACGTTCCCAGCAGACCCTCACAATACGTTTGGGTCTGCCAGGTCTGACCGGCATCCTCCCCCACCATCGGAGCCAACTCACCACCAGGTAGTGGTCAGTTGACAGCTCCGCCCCTCTCTTCACCCGAGTGTCCAGGACATGCGGCCGCAGATCAGATGAGACGACAACAAAGTCGATCATCGAACTGCGACCTAAGGTGTCCTGGTGCCAAGAGCACACATGGACACCCTTATGCCTGAACATGGTGTTTGTTATGGACAATCCATGACGAGCACAGAAGTCCAACAACAGAACACCGCTCGGGTTCAGATCAGGGGGGCCGTTCCTCCCAACCACACCCCTCCAGGTCTCACTGTCATTGCCCACGTGAGCGTTGAAGTCCCCCAGCAGAACAAGGGAGTCCCCAGGAGGCGCACCCTCCAATACCCCCTCCAAGGACTCCAAAAAGGGTGGGTAATCTGCGCTGCCGTTTGGTGCATAGGCACAAACAACAGTCAGAGCCCGTCCCCCCACACGTAGGCGAAGGGAGGCTACCCTCTCGTTCACCGGGGTGAACCCCAACGTACAGGCACCGAGATGGGGGGCAACCAGTATGCCCACTCCTGCTCGGCGCCTCTCACCAGGGGCAACTCCAGAGTGGAAGAGTGTCCAACCCCTCTCAAGGAAACTGGTTCCAGAGCCAGAGCCATGCGTTGAGGTGAGTCCGACTATTTCTAGCCGGAACCTCTCAACCTCACACACTAGCTCAGGCTCCTTCCCCACCAGAGAGGTGACATTCCATGTCCCAATGGCCAGCTTCTGTAGCCGAGGATCAGACCGCCAGGGTCCCCGCCCTCGGCCACCACCCATTCCACAATGCACCCGACCCCTTTGGCCCCTCTCACAGGTGGTGAGCCCATGGGAAGGGGGACCCACGTCTCCTCTTCGGGCTGTGCCCGGCCGAGCTCCATGGGTAAAAGCCCGGCCACCAGGCGCTCGCCAACGTGCCCCTCCTCCGGGCCTGGCTCCAGAGTGGGGCCCCGGTGACCCGCGTCCGGGCGAGGGAACATTGTTTCCATTTATTTTTCTCATCATAAGGGGTCTTGTGGGCTGCGCTTCGTCTGGTCCCTCACCTAGGACCTGTCTGCCTTGGGTGACCCTACTAGGGGCATGAAGCCCCTGACAGCATAGCTCCTAGGATCATTGGGACACTCATACCCCTCCACCACGGTAAGGTGGCAGCCCAGGGAGGGGTCAGCTAATGTCAGCTAAGAAATATATTTTTTCTCGCAAAGAAACAATTGTTTTTACCGTGTTAATCTAAGATGGACAAAATGAAGAGAAAGATGGACATTACATCTTATTTCTGCACAAGAAAGACAAATAACAGTGAGGCAGACATTGAGACAGAACCAGATGGAGGTGTTGAGAGAGCTGAAGAAAGGCACGTTGAGAGCCCCACACAGCCAGAGGACTTGGAAGACACTGGTTTTCAAAGAGAGGGTACAGGGACGGAAAGAGAGACACATGAAGATCCTGAAATGGAGACAGCTGAGACTGAGATACAAGCAGCACGTGAGACACAGATGGAGAATATTTGTGGATCCACAAGCACTGGACCATCAGGTTTGTGATGTTCAAAAAAAATGTGTTTGTTAATGTTAAGTTTTCTGACACAAGTTGAGTTTGAATGAAATATTATTGCTGGCTTTGTTAAAAAATAGTCAAGAAATCTAGCTTTAGCTTATTTGCAGTCTTGGTCCTTGGTCAGGTTTTAGAATTCAAGGAAAGAATGTACAGATCTCAAAAATGCAATTACCGTATTTTCCGGTGTATATGTTAATTTACATATATTTGGTTTTGCTTTCTCCACAGACATCAGCAAATGCAAAGAAGATCCACCGATGCAGCCGGACCTAAAGTTGTTTCCAAGAACCTTGATGGGGGACAGAAGGAGGAGCTTCAAAGCAGCTTGGTATCACATTCACCCCTGGCTTGAATATTCACAACACTTGGACTCTGCGTATTGTTACCCTTGCAGACATTTTAGCCCTCCCAACAGCTCAGACACTGTGTTTGATTCCCCAGTTGGTTTTAAAAACTGGAAGAATGCATCTTACAAAGATGCGGGGTTTGCAATGCATGCGAGGTCTGAGCTCCATAAACAAGCCATGGTTACATGGAGGGAGTATCAGAAAGCTGCAGCAGCTAATGCAACACTGGTCAATGTGTTAAACAAGGAGCACAACAGACAGGTTAAAGAAAATCGTGAATATATAAAAACAATAGCGGAAGTGCTTTTACTTACTGCCACTCAAAATTTAGCTCAAAGAGGGCATAATGAGTCTGCAGACTCAGACAATAAAGGGAACTTCAAGGCAATTTTGGAAACGATTGCTAACCACGACAAAGCTATTTGTATTACATTACTGCCTATACTGTAGTCATAAAGATGTCTTTATAGTCATGAAGTCACTTTTTTCTCCGAGATTTAACGTGCCCCTCTGACAAAACCTCTGGCCCCAGCTTGGCCCCACCAGTACAACTGGTCTAGAACCGCCACTGTGAACACTTCCATTTGCAGTATGGTAAGCCAAGTGTCTCATTAATATACAAGTGGCTATTAATGAGACGCTTGTCTTGCCATACTAAGCCACCTTTGTCTCCAGAACTCTGGAGCAAACATCAAATCTGATTTGACCATTAAAAGTACATTTATTAAGGAAAAGTTCGACTGAGACACACCTTTACTATAATGTCGAGTAAACAAATAATTGTTTTTAGGTGGTTATCTTGTTAAATTTCAGAGCAATGTGAAGCGAGTCGTCCCTCTGCACGCTCTTGCTTCCGCGAATCGGCTTTTGAAAATTCAGCTGATTTAAGAGATAAGATAAGAGATAAGAGATTTTTATTAACATTGCACCAGTAAACCAATACAACGTGATAATGTAAACACAGTCATCCGGAGGAGGTCAGAGAATGTTAAGCTGCTGCAATTCAAAACACATGCATGTTCGTCAGCGCGGCCATCTCTCATCCATCCTGGATGAAGAGCAAAACAGATATGGAAAAAGGAAAAACACAGTAGGTATCATTTGTGATATTCAAAAAAAGAATTTATCAAAGATTGCCTGAGGACACTCCATGATAAAGTCCCAAAAACTCTATCAGCATAAGCACAATCACACGAGACATTGTTGCAGTTTTGACGACATGCAAGGAGATATGGAGTCTGTGAGTAACTTCAGAGAACACAGTTCAGCAGTTATTCAGCTGGGCGTTATCCGAGGCACGCACAGAGATCTCTGGGGGAGGGATGGGGGGGAGGTCAGCAGGGCACTTCAGCTCTCCGCTCCAGGAGAATAATTTCCAAACAGGCCTCTTTTCAAGGACGTGTGCAGAAACCAGATTAGATAGTCTTTTTGTTTATTCCAATCCAGACCACAGTGTACTTTCTCACTGCAACCTTCCAAGTCCAGACGCTGTTTCAGGGCCAAAATTCCAAATCATATGAGGACGAGCAACAGAAGCTTCATTTCTTCAGTTGCTCCACTCCGGAGAGTTTGTTGTCAGCCTGTCTTGGCTGACTCAGGGAATCCGATTAGATTAGCATGAATTATCTTTAGGGCAGGCTCACAGTGTTCTTCCGTGGCCTTGAGTCCAGGTGGCTGTCTGGAATCCAATACACTCAAAATTATGGGAAACTTTTTCACCGACCCGAACTATGAATCAACCTCCAGATGTGACCCTCCAGGGTGCTGCACACGAGTCCCGAACCTTCCCGGTGGTCTGCCGCATCCACTTTGCGATTCAGCTCATAAAGCAGCTGGTTCATCGATGTCACAGCTCGGCTCACAGATTCGGTCTGAGAAGGAAGCTTAGTCAGCGCGTTGATTGCCTCGGAAGTCTTCCTTATTTTCCGATAGAAGAGAACTCCACACAAGCCAAAAAGCAGAGCACCTGCTATCATAATTCCAATTATGAATATATCCTCCACATCCTCGACAGAAAGCACGTCCAGGCATAACATCTTCCATTCGCCCCAGGAATCCATGATATACCCGGCAGGATGCGACTGCAAAGGGCAAGCCGGTTCCCCAGGACCGGAACGCTTCGTAGAAAAAAATGTATCAATAGAGTTAACAACCCATGAAACCAGATCCATCGAGAATTTACGTTCGAGCGAGCACTGAAAAAATAAAAACTGCAGACAAGACAAAGTGGCAAAGCAGGGAGAGGAAAACTCAGGAGGGAAGGAGGAAAGCAGCTGCTCCGTTGAGTGCCAGAAGTGAAGGGTACTGTGTTAGGATAGGCGAAGTGCTTGGTAACTTGGTAACTGTACAGTACCGTACATGTACGTGTATAAGTGGTGGCTCGTGTGTTTTCCGACTTACGGCGATTTTCGACATGCGAACGGCCGTAGGAACGGAACTCGTTCATAAGTCGAGGACTACCTGTATTTTTAGACCAATTTTTGGCTGAGATATGACCGTTTCCATTCATTCTGACGAAAAAAATGGAGCAGTACCACTTTTGGCCGCTAAGGGCACAGTACCACTTTCGGCCGCTAGGGTCCACCGACCGTTCCCAGCTCATGTGTCCAACAGCAGACTCATCTGCTCGGACTCACTCTGTCGCAGCACGGCCTCCTGCTCTCTGGAGGTCTGAACTACTGTTACCTCAGTGTTTTACTGTTAGCAAAATAGGTCAAGAACCACAGGACAGATTTTGATGAAACTTACAGAAAGTAATCATTGGATGGTCATTTACAATTGATTAGCTTTAGGAGATGTTTGAGCTAAAATTCGATTTATTTATAATTTATTTTCTTAGAGCGCGTGCACGTTTGGAAGACCGTCAAAGCGAAACAATTTAAATCCAGCTGATTTGAACATTACGAGCATTTCATAAGGAAAAGTTCAGCTCAGATTCACCTTTACTATAATGTCAGCAAACAACTATATTTTTTAGCTGTTTATATTATTAAATTTTAAAGAAATGCAGCGTTCCCACCCGTTGCGGGTGAACGTTTTGCACGTAGCAAAACAATTTTTTAAATTCAGCTGATTTGACAATTACGTTAATTTATTAAGGAAAAGTTCAGCTCAGACACACCTTTGCTATAATTTTCAGCAAACAAATAATTGTTTTTAAGTGTTAATCTTGTTAAAGTCCTACCGTGCACGCTCCTGTGGCCATTTCGCAGCCAATCCATTTTTGGCAAAACACCGGCCCACATTTCCTGGTTGTCACCGCTGACGGGTAACATACGCGACGTGTCAGCGGTGACGCATAATAGATGTGACGTATACGGAGGTGCAACACTTTTATGGATTTTTCCACTTTATTGAACATATTTGGACTGATGCGACATATAAGGCGGTGCGACTTAAAGGGCGGAAAGTACGGTAATTGTTTTGAAGTGTTAATCTAGTTAAATTCTTGTTAAAGTCCTTTCGTGCATGCTCCCGAGGCTGCCATTCGGCAGCTATTCAATTTTTGGCACAACACCGGCCCACATTTCCAAGTTGTCAGTGGTGACGCATAACAAATGCAACGCGTCAGCAGTGATGCATAATAGATGCGACTTATATGGCGAAGCAACGTATTTATGTTTTTTTCCACTTTATTAGACCTGATTGGACTGATGCTACTTTTATGGCGGTGCAACATGTACGGCGGTAATTACGGTGGTTGTTTTTAAATGTGCTATTCAAATCCATTAGATTTGATTTGACATTTATTTCAGAGATCTAATCAAAATTATGTGCAAAAGATGTGCTTTAGATTTAGTTTGTATTAGAATTAAACTGTAAAGTAACTCAGATTGGGCATTTTTCACTTTTGATTCCTGAAATGTTTTACATAACGCTCCCATAGCGAAACATTTTCTGTTACAAATAAAGTCCAGTTGATCTTGTATTGAACGCCTTTTTGATTTATCATGTCCTGGACGACTGAGAATCTTCACCAGCAAACATTTCATGCTGTATTTTGGAAAACCTGTTTAAACCATAACCACTTTAGAATAAGAATCGTTAATGTTTCGACTAGGTCATGAAGATACGTGTTAGCGTAAGATGGCTCAGTCCAAACAACGCCACAGTTTATTTGTTAAAGTAAATACCGTATGTTCAGCAACATCGAGAGCAAACAGAAAGCATTTCTGACAATGAACAGGTTGAACAATGAACAAGTTCTTCCATTGTTGGTTTAGTTTCTTTACGAAAACTGTGCAGTCTTTCAGGAACAAGTTAGAATGATCAGTTTTGAAATAACAAAAAAAAAAAAAGTTTTCCTTGTCTTGTCTGGCTTGATCTGCTTGTAACCTCTACTGGTTTCAAGCAGCAAAAGCATCCACCATCATTATTCTAACTCCACTGTGCTTATAGAGAGAAAATACCATTTGAATGTCTAACTCTAGTATAAAACTCAAACCAGCTTTTTTAACAGAATCATAACTCTTCAACAATCGACACAACCAAGACCTGATCATCCTTAAGTGGGTGCTCATGAGAGGAGAATGTCTAGTGGCCAAAACTTTCAATAAACAAGTGGTTGACTACTGAAGATGAGTCCTAATATTTACCAAAAGCATCAATATGTACGTAATAAACTGACAAAAATATAAATATTATGAATAAAATGCATTTTACTAATAAAGACAAACAGTTTAAATGTACTTTAGGTCATCAAAAGGTGATACTGTTGAAATAATGTGGTGTAAACTGAAAAAATCTGCAATATACATAAATGCTTTAATCTTGAAAGATTTGTTTCCCCAGGCATGGTACAATTTTTTTATATGCACGTATTAAAGGTTCACTATGTAATTTCTGGAGAACGCTGGGTCTTAGAAAAATTTTCATCAGGGAAAATCATTCTGCTCCCTCCCCTCAGAGCCATATATGGCTCTGAGGTGGAGCCACAGTCCGTTCTCTGTTGAACTTGAGTTCTGCAGCTCCGCCCCCTGCTGAATGCCCGCTCGGAGCACTTCAATATTCTGTGATTATATGTTAATAAAACGTTCTAAAAATATAATAAAACCATAAATCACTTGTCCAACAACACAAAAACCAGCAGAAATGAGCAGAGCTTCACGAAGCAACGTTGGACATGATTTAATTCGCTCGTGACTTCATTATTTCTGTCAGTGCAGGTCTGGAATGCTCCGCCCCCACTACATGTCCTGTCTCTGCGCTGCGAAGTTCTGTGATTATATGTTAATAAAACGTTTAAAAAAATAAAATAAAACCATGGAGCACTTGTCCAACAACACAAAAACCAGCAGAAATTAGCAGAGGTTCACGCAGCTACGTTGGACATTATTTAATTCGCTCGTGACTTCCTCATGTCTGTCAGTGCAGGTCTGGAATGCTCCGCCCCCACTACATGTCCTGTCTCTGCGCTGCGAAGTTCTGTGATTATATGATGATAAAACGTTCTAAAAAATATAATAAAACCATGAATCACTCGTCCAACAACACAAAAACACCCTGAAATCAGCAGAGGTTCACGCAGCCACGTTGGACATGATTTAATTCGCTCGTGAGTCGTGACAAATCCATTTCCTCATTCCTGTCAGTGAAGGATGAAGCGATCACTTGACTTTTGGCAAAAAAACAAAATAAAAGTCCAGCTCTGGGATGAAGAAGGGATATTTAATACATTTGTGTCACATACAAAACAGTCCTGCATCGCTTTGCAATCCTTTGAATGAGAACGAGCCGCGGCGCTGAGGCTGGGACAGGCGGGGGCGTGGGTTGGGGCGTGACAAACAACTCTGTTTTTATTGGCTGGTCAGTGTCCGGGTCACTCTGTGTTTTTAGTGTTTTTATAAATGCTGATAGAGAAGCAAGGGGACTATAGTTTTTTTCAGAGATTACTTTGTCTAACATCAGTCTGTCAGTAGATAGTGACAGAGTGAAGAAATATGTTAAAAATATATTGTTAGAAAAGTTACAGACTGCATTACAAAGTTACATAGTGCAGCTTTAATCTATAGAAATAAAAAATAAAAAAATAAAAAAAAACTTGTGAAAGAAGTGACACCAACTTCTTTATTCTCCATGTTTGGAGGTGTGTGTGCACCTCGCCTGTGGAAGCCCAGCCATGAGGCAAACAGCTTGGAAGCCTGAACAGAAAGCAGATCTAGTAAATAACAGGTGGTCTTCAGAACCCGGGGGCACCCAAATACTAAATATTAGATTCACATGTTTGTGAGAAAGACTCAGTGTGATGCCTTGACAAATCTCCAGTGGGTGCAGCTTAAGTTATTGCTCCCTGCTAAGCTACACACACACAAAAAGACACCAAAACAACAAAAAATCATCACGAAGCCAAAGGCATCTTTCACAGTTACTGCGGTAAACAAACCACTGACTTCTCTACATCTTTATACACAATAATGCACAAACGGGACAACAATTGTCAGCTTTGTGCTTGTTTTAAGGTTTTCACAGCTCTAGCAGTAGAATGACATTTGGTCCTCAGCTGACCGACTCTGATTTGGATAAACAAGTTATCCAAACAGCAATTCAATTTTATTTAAATAATTGAGCAGCCGCCGAGTGGAACGGGAGTCCACATGAAGGCTGGATGAAAGGTAAAACGAGAAGCTGCAATAATGGGGAGCTTTAAAAATGGGAATTCCAGATCATAATACATGGCTGTGTGTGTGTGTAATGTGTGGCAGCAAAGTCAGGTGACCATCAAATTAAAATCTTGTAATATGTATGATTTTCCAACTTAACCCTGATTAACACTCATGTACAGCAAATATCATAAAAGTAGTGGAGCTTATGGAAAATTATTACATATTTAAACAATAAAAAGACAGCACTGATTAGATTGTAACCTTGAAACAGGAAGAAGTACCGCAACACAACAAATTGAAAGCAGTCAGCTGCCCAAACAGCCTGATGAGCAACAAGTAGCTGAAGAAATCAACAATCCCAGAAGTGCTCCCTTACCGTCGTAGTCGGCTTCTAACAGACCAAACTGCTCCAGCACCTTGACAAAGAGGACAACAACTACCAGCACGGCGATCATTTCCAGTCCTTCCAAGTTCATAGTCAACATGTCGCATGGGTCACAGGCTTCCCATGGCCGACGACTCAAAGCCTGCGTGTGCAACGCTGTCAGCAGGCCATTAACTCCACTTAAGAGCATCTGTGGCTCTGATTAGAAACCAGCACAAGTCAGAGAGGGAGTGAATGGGGGAGAAGGTGTGAGTGGGAGAAAGAGAGGGAGGGGGAGATAGAGTGGTGAGGATGAAAGACAACATGTAAGGAGTGAAACTAACCCCTGTGGGAACAGACAGAGGACCTAAATGATGGATGGAGGTGGTTGGATGGTCCCTATGTGGTCTCCAGTGAAAACCCTTAAAAAGTCCTGGATGCAGAATGATTCAACATGTAGGTTTGACTTCAGAGTGAACCATTAGATCAGTGGTTCTTAACCTGGGTTCGATCGAACCCCAGGGGTTCAATGACGCCAAAAATACACCACACGCGTTGCAGCTCCGCCCCGCTCCGGTCCGACCTCCGTAGCAAATATGCACCCATTATAATCAATGAGATAAAGTACACTGGCTCCGCACGGCGGCGGTGAGCTGCGGCGAGCGGACGGCAGTCCGTCAAAATTAGAAATTTTTCTATTTCTGCCGGACGCCGGAGCTGTGCCGGAGTCAACTTTTGAAGATTACGTCGCACCAACAGGAAAAGGAACGAGCACAACTTCCGTATTTACAAAATAAAATCACCACGGGCGGACTAATCCTAGCTCTATACGGATTTATTTGTACAAAAATGCTGTCAAACTATCATTTATGACTATTCTATGACTAAACTATTATATTTATGACTATGACTACACCTAATAACGCAATACAAGAAATAAAATAAATAAAAAAGTATTTTATTCTGAAATGTAAACATCACTTCCTGTTGCTCAAACCATGTCCTGTCGCTTATTTACGAGAGAAGATCAAGGCAGCCTTTACTGTTGTTCTCCTTCTTCCACCGAATGAATTGTTTTGTTCTGACTTCATTATTTATCACTTGATTTATCGCGCAATCTCGCAATTCCCGCGCATGCGTCTTGGAGCGGCGCATCCAGGCGGACCTGAGCTGAGCGGAGGCAGTGGACTTTGGACTCGCTCAGCTGCGACCTGCGGAGCGGAGCGGACACGGACCGCATGTAGTGTATTTTTGGGGTGAGTCGGTCTCAGGGGTTCAGCGGAGCCTCTGCCGTGGAGGTAAAGAAAAAGCCCTTGAATATTTTAGACCATTTGTCACAACATATCGTTGCAAGCAATCCTTTTCGAGGATGCTGGACAAAAAAACGAAGAAAAGGAACAGACTTTGCTGTGAAGATGGCATGAGAGTAGCACTTGCCAAGGTGAAGCCACGCATATCCGAACTGGTCTCCCAGAAACAACAGCAGAAGTCACACTGATTTGCAGGTACCGGGGTATGTAATTTGAGCAATGCTTTACTCTGACCCCCCAAAATTATTTTGTGTATTCAAAATTACAAAATACCAACAAAAGAATAACATAAATAAATAAAAGTTAAATTCTTCAAAAAAAATCCTATTTTATTTTTAATTAGAAAAATGGTACAAAAATATTTTGGGGGGATGAAACTCTTATGGGGACAGAATAAAGTAATACAGTAATTTGTTGTGAGTTCATGCACTGTGTTGGCTTTGTTCATTGAGCAAGGTGATGTTGATGCACGGCTCATTTTGTGCACCAGTAAATTGAATTTGGGGGAAAAAAATCATATTTTATTTATTACCAAAGAAGGGTTCAGTGAGTGGGCATATGAAACTGGTGGGTTCGGTACCTCAAAAAAGGTTAAGAACCACTGCTTTAGAGCATTTGTTGGCCTTCATCTGTTGTCATTTTCTGGTAAGATTTTGTTTAAGGCTTTTTTTGTCCCGTTATTTACCAAACAAACAATAAACAACAACAACAACAGCCCATTAATAAATATTTGCAAGAAAGTCAAAATGACTTCAATACGAAGAGGGTTTATAAGCAGAGCTGTAAACAGTCAGGTGTGGATTATTATGTATCCTATAACAACACTACCTGCTATTTAAACTAGTGATGGCTGGTGCATCTTTCTTACATTCATCTGTCTGTCCAACCATCCATTTGGCCATCCGTACATCCATCCAACCATCCATCTCTGTTTATTTGGCCATCATCATCTATCCATCCATCCATTTGTCCATCTGTCAATCCATGCGTCTGGCCTTGGGCACCATAGATTAATATTTGGCCCCCTCAGTCTTTTGAAGAAGCTACACTTTTAAGAAAAATAAAATTAGAATGCATCCATCCATCCATCCATCCATCATCTTTACCCAATTCTTCCTTTTTGGGTCACGGCGGTCACTGGTGCCCATATCCAGCCATCATTGTGCGAGAGGCGGAGGACACCCTCAACAGGTCTCCACTCCATCACAGGGGCACATAGATACACAAGACAAACAACCCTTCACTCTCTCACACCTAGGGACAATTTTACCAATCAGTCTAACATTGTAAGATACATGTGTCAGTGTTAAACTGTCACATTTTACCTCAATTAATTACTTAATCAGGTTGAATAGTAATTCACGGATTCTTTTCTTTTTCCAGGTTTACCATAACACTTTTGTGATCATTTATGATGGATAATAAACCAGAAAACCATAAAGTGACGATGGAAACATTAAATATAGTTGACATGTCAAGAGACACTGCCTTTTATTTAACAATAAATCACTAAATTTAACACCATGGATCGTTTGACTGATTACAATTTCTTGCAATTTAAACTCATCAGCAGATTAATTGGACAACAGAAACATTGTAAATAAGATGACAATATGTATTACTTTATCTCTGCAGGCATTTAGCTTAACATTTTAGTTACCAGCTTAGAATAAGATAAGGGAAGGAGGAAAGAGGAGTTTAAGAGTAAGGAAGAGGAAATCTATTTTGAGTTAACCAGACTGACACTTCTCCATTCGAAAACCAGCTTGACTCTTCGCACGCTCCAGTAAACAAATCAGCAACTCTGTACCTTGGACATCCCGTCTCAGTTTGGTAGAGTTGAGAAGCAGCCTTGGACTTAACAGGTCGTAGGTCCGTGAAGTCCAGTTGAACTTCAACGTGTTTATGGATCCAATGTATCGTTGAAGCCTGCTTTCTTCGTCAGAAATAGTGGCAGCTTCCTGGTTGGTTTCAAAATAAGATTTTCTCAAAGAAAGTTCATTAAGAACTTTGAGCTTTTTAGCTCTGTTGAATTTATGGAGGCATCCATAAATTCTTGGCTGATAAACCAGTCTTTGACTTATGACTGCAGTTTAATTCAGCTTAAAGAGAGAGAGAACATGACAGGTCTTAATGTCCACTCCGACTGAGCTCTGGGCTTGAGTGAGTTACAGCAAGCTTTGCTGTAACCCTGGCTGAGAAACGCAGGTCTAATTGGCATCTGAGCAAACGTCCACAGCTTTGGAAGAGATAGCATGCCAGCTCGTACTTCCCGATCAGACTTAACTATCAAGGAAATGAACGCTTTTTACCAAAAGTGTTGACATCAGATATTCAGCCTCCTGATTGGTCGTGGACCAGTGGAAGGGAGTTAGAGTCACGTCAAATAGTTCACTTTGATGTTATCAGGATTCAAGGTGAAAGTAGAAGCAGCCAGAAACAGAAAGAAATCGTTTGGAGGAAGACAGGGAGTTCTGGAGCCATTCTCATGAAAACAACTGATTAACTGTATTCCCAATTCTAAACAAAACTGCTAGGCCACTCCGACCCGGGTCTTCACCTTTCACACTGCTCTTGAGCACCATCGTTGGTGCAGAATAAACCAGCACATGTGATCGTAAAACATATTGTAAAGTACAACAACTTCGCACATGAATACACAGGTAAATGCTTTGATTGTATTTGTATTAGGACAAAATTCAAGAATAAAAATAGTCTCTTTGTGAGTGAATATGTTCTTTGATTCAAACTAAAAAGGACTATGTTAATGTCTGTTTTACTGAAAGGATCAGTAAAAGTATCATTGGGACGGTTCAAAGAGACAAAGGTGTAATCCACATCTCAAGTAGACCAAGGTTAGGTCCACTACAACATCTATGTTTAAAGTTCTTAGTCTGTGGGAGGAAAACAGACGCAGAGAAAATCCACACATGCACAGAGAGAACATGCAAACTCCACCCAGAAAGGCCCAGGATTCAAACCGGTGACCAGCTCATTGAGAAGTGGCAGCTCTACCTCTACCGGTGTATGAATGTGTGTATGAATGGGTGGATGGTTGGTACTGTGAAGCGCTTTGGGGCCCCTCAAAGGGGGCTGGAAAGCGCTATATAAGTAAGCTCCATTTACCATTTTTACCATTTACCAACTGATTCACCATGCAGTCCCTACTACAAAAAATATTTTCCTTTAGTGATTGGGGTAGCTGGTTTACATATATATATATGTGATGATGAACTTCTTCAGTTTTGATGTGGTAACCCAATTTTCCAAAGGAACCTTTCTTACGCCCATATGCAGCCTCAAACCAAAATGGAAGTCGGAACCTGACTTATTTTTCTAGTAATCCATCTCACAAGACGGATGGACAAACAGTACCAGTATTTCCAATCCCCCTCTTCCCTCCGTGATGGGGGACTAAAATAATTGTAGCATCAGGATACAACATACTGTACATTTGCAAAAATTAAAGGTCCGAACGTATTTTGAACCTGCTGCATATTGGGATTTGTCAAAAAGCCTAAAAATAATAACCATATCTAGTCCTGCTAAACTACATCTTAAATCAAAACAAGATAGTTCTAGAGTTCACAATGGGAAAACTGTATGTCTTTAAATATACTGTACTAAGGCTCTTACTGACAAAATCAGGCACACAAAGAACGTAGTTCCGTATGTTCACCATTAGTTAAAAGGCTGAATGTTTTGAGAGCAGAGCAACGTCTTCCTGTCTGGTACAAACAAAGCAGAAGAAAATAATATTTTTTCTGTTGCTTTGTGCTACATCAATTAAAAAATGTCACAGTGTAGTTTCTAATTAAAAGATGCTCAGTAAATAAGGCTCCTTTCACTGTTGCTCAGGGAAGGAGATGATCATCTTCATTAAACTTCCACTCAAACATTGTTAGAATGTTGTTTAACCATGGAAACATCTTTTTAGTCCCTCACTAATTTGCAGTTGGACTTTATTCTCTATACTGCGGTTTGTCAACGCACATTAACATTTTTTTCATTGTACAGGACGCTTGATTATCAACTTTAATATTACTCACTTGATTGGGACAGTACTGGATACTGCACAGTAAAAAGTTTACGGAAAAAATACTTTGGACAAGCGCCACCATTTTGTCGTTTTCTCTCAATAAGCCTACACTATATTCCCCGCTCATAATGACTACTTTCCCAGAAGCCAACAGGGACCTGCCCAGAAGTCCCGTTTCCTTCTGCTGAAATACAAGCGGTAAAATTTTCAACTGATCGGGAAAAGTTGGGTGCTTATGTCACAGTGTAGTTTCTAATTAAAATATGCTCAGTAAGT